>JACEVL010000710.1:94823-135703 GCA_020284085.1 Aporrectodea caliginosa
ATTTCTTTCATGGGCTCATTTTAGTTGCGAAAATCAGTATATTACAGGTTGAGAAACATCATAAAACATCAGAGTTAGTAGAAACATAGCATATGCGAGTCTTTTGATGCCCTAGGAGAGAATAAATGTAAGTTTACTTAGCAGAATAGGTTACAAAGATTCATGAGATTAAGGTTTCTTAGTTCAAATAGCTTGATGAAGTTGAAACTTTTATGTTACAAGTGTTGAAAGAATGAGTGTTTGCATTATTCAAATATGAACTTTATGTCAGAATTGCGAATGATGAGAGAACATTGAGTCCTTTAAGATGCGTAAACACATGGAATGATGGTTTTTCACACTAAGTATACTATAAAGAATGGCACCTATATGTGCTTGGCTACAAATAGCAAGTTTTAATGTGATGTGATTTGGAGACGTGCGACGCGTGGAAAGCAAAGTGATATGGATGTATGCACATGGCTTGGATAGGTAAACTGACAGATGTTGATAGTGGAACGAATTTAGAATTGATTAAGATGAAGAATCGTAATAGGATTGTGAAATGTATCGTTTTTGCGCGAAGAGACATGGAAAAGTTTACTGCAGAATGGTTAAGCATGCAGATGTAGTTTGGTGAAAAGCTATGTCTTCGTTGAAATTCACGTGCAAAGTCTGCACAATACGAATATTACATCAGATGTGCGATGAAACTGATAATATGCATAGGATGAAACACCAATTTGTTGAAAAGAAGAGTTTGTAAATGAAATATATGTGAAAAAACATGTGAATAGAGACCCTTTTGATGATTTCAACTGGTTGAGCTACTGTGTGTGTGAAAGTTCTAGCTGGGAGTTGTTATGTACTTTGATGAAAATAAGCTTGGTTTCGATTGAATTGTATAGGTATAGTTCGTTTCTACAAAATGAGCACAAATGACATCTCATGAATAAACTTCAACCCTACGAATAACTATACTTATCGATTCAATCTCTAGAATTCTCTAAAAATGCGTCATGTTTAAATAGGAAATCACTCTTATTGCACAAATTGTAGGTATATGAATGGTCGCTCTACTGTTAGAACTACCACAAATAGCAGTTCAATCACATGAATTCTGAAAAATGTGACATTTATACACTATACCTATACAATTCAATCGAAACCAAGCTTATTTTCATCAAAGTACATAACAACTCCCAGCTAGAACTTTCACACACACAGTAGCTCAACCAGTTGAAATCATCAAAAGGGTCTCTATTCACATGTTTTTTCACATATATTTCATTTACAAACTCTTCTTTTCAACAAATTGGTGTTTCATCCTATGCATATTATCAGTTTCATCGCACATCTGATGTAATATTCGTATTGTGCAGACTTTGCACGTGAATTTCAACGAAGACATAGCTTTTCACCAAACTACATCTGCATGCTTAACCATTCTGCAGTAAACTTTTCCATGTCTCTTCGCGCAAAAACGATACATTTCACAATCCTATTACGATTCTTCATCTTAACCAATTCTAAATTCGTTCCACTATCAACATCTGTCAGTTTACCTATCCAAGCCATGTGCATACATCCATATCACTTTGCTTTCCACGCGTCGCACGTCTCCAAATCACATCACATTAAAACTTGCTATTTGTAGCCAAGCACATATAGGTACCATTCTTTATAGTATACTTAGTGTGAAAAACCATCATTCCATGTGTTTACGCATCTTAAAGGACTCAATGTTCTCTCATCATTCGCAATTCTGCCATAAATTTCATATTTGAATAATGCAAACACTCATTCTTTCAACACTTGTAACATAAAAGTTTCAACTTCATCAAGCTATTTGAAGTAAGAAACCTTAATCTCATGAATCTTTGTAACCTATTCTGCTAAGTAAACTTACATTTATTCTCTCCTAGGGCATCAAAAGACTCGCATATGCTATGTTTCTACTAACTCTGATGTTTTATGATGTTTCTCAACCTGTAATATACTGATTTTCGCAACTAAAATGAGCCCATGAAAGAAATTGTATATAATACCAAAATTACTAAACACAAAACTTATTCAGATAGATAGTTTATATACAATCATCTCCTCCAGTCGAATTTCGTGTATATATTGGTGGATTGTCCACATAAGATGCTGCGATTGATAGAGAAAAGTCGTATGGTGGTGGGTTCAGATATGTGTCTTGATGGTCGGCAATGGTCTGTGCCTGTTGTCTGATGGTTCGAAACATGCTGGATTGTCGTCGAAATGTGCTGATTATGTACATTACAACCATCAGGGAGATGAAGATAGATGTGATGCTGGCTGCTATTATGATACGATTTGCGCTGAAAACTCGATGGATGACTCCGGTGTAAAGTTCTCCACCTATGTATTACATAATAAATACATAAATCAGATAATTGCAGGGTCTTCCTATAGCGAACATGCGGTCTCACAACATTCATTCATACTAAGAATTATATAGCTTTACGCATGAACAGAACCACATTCTCTTCGATCCTAATTTTCCGTTGTACGGCTCAGACGGCTCTCTAAGACTCTAGCTGTAGTCTCTTTGATTTTGAGATTAAATATTTTGATCAATATTAACATAAAATAAGCCAAATCCATCTGTGTAATCTTCATACCGGTGAAAGGACAGCTGATTTCGTCCGACCCATCGAAGCAATCGTTGATTCCATCACATGTGAGATTTCGATTGATACAATTGCTGTCGGATATACATATGTATTCGTCCCATTGACAGCTTGACTCTTGACCAATCGATGAGCTTATGATGTCGAATTGATTTCTCATTGTTATCGTTAGTACGATTGTGGATTTATTAGTTGTAAACTCAATGTTTGCTCCTCCCCGACGTTTCTCCGAATAAGCTGTATGTTCACAATGACTATTTGATATGTACATCTGCATCCCAGACGTCTTTTCAACCTTATAATATCTACATTTCAATATAGAAATTTTAGATTCAGTCGTATTTGCATCGTTAGAATTTACAATTTGATAGCGCAAACATTCTAATATAGTAAACCAGCGATACTTCTATGTATCTTTTCGATACATACACTTGTACTGTATAGTAAAATGTGAGCGAAGGACTTGCTCAATGTCTAGTCCCTACACAGTAACTGTATCGGATGAGGCTCGAATCCATACACTCCGCGTTACAGATCAAGCGCTATACCCGATCGGCCACCATGCCTCACAATCTTTGTAACTCAACAGATGTAAGTACATTGAGTAAACTCTCAAAGTGGTTCTCCATACGTCTGCTAAGTAAACATTCATATCATGTCATACACTAAAAGATGTGTGTTGGCCTTACAAATGATCATTTCCTCTGTTTCTACTCAATTAAAATGTACAATTTAACACGGTGAACCTTCCGCTCATAATAGCTGTGAAAGCATCCTATGGATCTCTCTCTCTCTCACTCTCTCTTTCCGCATACATACACACACACTGCAATTCTTTGCACCTTAGCATTCGATGAATAGAAATTTTAACATACATACCACAATTCTTTGTGTCTTAGCATTCGAAGAATCGAATTTTAGCAATTCTTTGCGTCTTAGCATTCGAAGAATTGTAATATTATCATACACACTGTGATTCTTTGTGTGTGAGTGGTCGAAGAGTCGTAATTTTAGCATATATATCGCAATTCTTTGCGACTTAGCGTTCGAAAAATGGTAATATTAGCATACCCCTTGTGGATCTTTGCGTCTTAGCATTCGAAGAATGATAACTTTAGCAATTCTATGCGGCTTAGCATTTGAAGAGTGGTACTTGTAGCATACACACAGCAATTCTATGCATCTGAGCAGTCAAGGATTGGTAATTTTAGCATACATGCTGCTATTCTACACGTCTCAGCATGCTAAAATTTGTATATGGGCTATACAGTTATTGAAACCATCCAACAATGTAACCTAACAATTGCAATTTTATCATTCAAGTTGTTCTCTCGCGTCTCTTTGCAGTCCACAAACCTCATCTAAGCAAACCAAGAGAGTCGCAATCTTAGTACAACCACATACATACATACAAACACCCACAAGCATGCACACAAACACTTGCACAAATACGCACATATCTACAAGAACTTTCACAAATACATAAACGCAAATATACAAACACTTAAACATGCACATACAGAAACACACAGGTGCAAACACCTACACAAACACATAAACACATACAAATACACACAAACACAAATACTCAAACCCAAACATACAAGCACCCAAACATATACATGCATACATACAAACACCCACAGATACGCAAACTCATACATGAATACATACCAATACATACAAATATACCCACAAGAACTTCCACAAATATACAAACACTTAAGCATATACATACTTGCATAAATTATACACACCCATATACAGAATCACAAATGTGCAAACATCTGCACAAACACATAAAAACATACAAATACACACTTGTACAAACACTCAAGCATACAAACATACACATGCTTATGCGCACACATACCCAAACAAACCTGCAATAAGAGCGCAACTTTAACATATATTAAAATAGCAGCTTACCTCTCTCTCTCTCTCTCTCTCTCTCTCTCTCTCTCTCTCTCTCTCTCCGCCTCTCCTTCGTGCTCTTTCTCCGTGTTCTTCCTTTTTACAGCAATTTTGGCTGATATTTGAGAATTGAGGACTTTCGGAATAATAATGCTAATACTAATAATAATAATAACAATAATAACTCTCGTCTTGCTCTTTCTCCGTGTTCTTCCTTTTTACAGCAATTTTGGTTGATATTTGAGAATTGAGGACTTTCGGAATAATAATGCTAATACTAATAATAATAATAACAATAATAACTCTCGTCTTGTGCTCTTTCTCCGTGTTCTTCCTTTTTACAGCAATTTTGGTTGATATTTGAGAATTGAGGACTTTCGGAATAATAATGCTAATACTAATAATAATAATAACAATAATAACTCTCGTCTCGTGTTCTTTCTCCGTGTTCTTTCTTTTTACAACAATTTTGTTTGATATTTGAGAATTGTGCGCTTTAAGAATAATAATAACAATAATTATAACTCTCGCAATCTATATTGAAATATGTGTAGATGTATGTTGTATGTGGATGCTTAGGCTTTGAAACCAATCATTTGATAACGAATTCGATAATTCAATGGACTATGGGCATTTCAGAGTATGTTACTTGATATTGTGCTATATAAATTCTCGCTATGTGCACAAGTTTGCATTTTTTCACTGTATTTTCAGACTGCCTATTTCAGATCAATGCGCTCTATTATAATAATTTATATAGCGCCAATATCTTAATGTATTGGTTTATGCATGTTTTAGTATGGATGCATTATACAAATAGTACAGGTATTAGATTAAAGGAACCGCATGTATGTACACAAGTGTGGATGTTTAACTTGGACGCATGCATTTAGTCATTTTTGGCTAAGCATGTAGGTAGGCCTATATGCTATGTTTGATCGTCTGTTCGAAGTTGCCACATTTACAACCATCCATATAATATAATTGCATTGGACCTGTTCACATCGCGTGTCAGAGGCTTTGAAACCTTTGTATAGAAGAAGTGAACTTTGGATTATTAATTGAGTGTGGCTGGAATACAATTGAATTGTGTGCGTTTGAAAATATCTCTGTCTTGCTGTATGATTGTTTAGTCATCCTTGTGTGTGACTGTTTGTCTGTCTGTGTGTCTGACATACGGTCTGTTTGTGTGTGTGTCTCTGTAAATCTTGTTGGGTATTAATTAATGGTTAAGTTCTGCTGTCATTCCTTTGTGCGTCTGTAGCGCCCATTGTTTGCGCTTGTACCGGTTCTATTGTTTGCGCTTGTAGCGCCTATTGTTTGCGCTTGTACCGGTTCTATTGTTTGCGCTTGTAGCGCCTATTGTTTGCGCTTGTACCGGTTCTATTGTTTGCGCTTGTAGCGCCTATTGTTTGCGCTTGTAGCGCCTATTGTTTGCGCTTCAGAAAATAAAACTCTAAATATAAAGTTATATTGACACTGTCTAGATTCACAGCTAACTCCAATGCAATTTCCATATCCTGAACTATGCCCAAAACTATACCTATATATCATACTTAATTGACCATAAACGAAAACTGATTAATCTAGTTCTATGTAAAAAGTTGCGTATTTGTCAGTTTACTGTCCAATAAATAAACAAAAATTGATGATGAATTAATGAATAAGCTCAATCTCCCTTTCCAATAAATAAATACCATCCCACTGAAACTGTACTGCTTGGGGCTCACAACCGCATAAAGAGCTTCATAGACAAAGGAAAGTTACTTGCTCTCAATTTACTTTCCATTTCTGGCGCTTTTTAGATACCATCAATATTACGACGCTCTGCTTTGCTTCCTGAAACACTGGCTGTCTGGCTTGGCCATGTATGACCCCGCTCTCAACTAGTTTATCTCTTATCTGTAACCTCGTAGACCTACTCGATCTGGAGTTTTTGTTAACCCCACTTTTGTTGTTTGTTTTGTTTGGCTATTAAATTTTCTTTTCCTATCTGTTTATCTTCATTATTAATCTCCTGAATACCGGGTACTTACGGAACTGTTTCTATTTTATGCTTCACCTGTTATCGTCTGATCCTATTGTTTCTCTCCTGCTCATTCTGACTATTTCTCCCTGACTATTAAGCGAATTAACTATACTCGACAGCAACGTCATACGTAGTAAAAAATGAAGCCCATATGGGAATTTTGACATGTGGGCATCATACATCCTGTGTGGGACATTGTTGTTAGGTCTATTGTTAACAGAGGATTTTTATAAACGCGAGTATGTATACCGACGTACGTAAGAGCATAATTAATTGTTCTTTCTACAATAAGTTTATGTATCGATATATTGGTTGAAGCGATTAACACCTGACATATTGAAGCGATCATTGGGAATCACAGTTCAGCTGGGAATTACACCCACATCGCAGGTAGAAACGCGGCGCTAGAAGACTGCGTTGCCATGGAGACTGACTTACGATTAAACAAACTTCAGCACATGAACATATCTAAACCTCTAATAGATAGGCCTATTGCTTTTCTACCTGATTCATCCTCATCTCGTTTTGTAATCACTGATTAGAAAGAAAAAAATAGACAATCAAATCTACGTGTAACGTAACCTAATCAGTTGATTCTTGCGTCATGTGTTCTTATCCATTATGTCTACCTAGGTCATAATCAAGCTTCAATGTCCTGTTTGTAAATTCATGGGAATGGTCCTTTTGTTAGATTACTGTTGCAGTGTTTCTGCTTCAGTCCAAAGATCGTTTAACCCAGGAAAAAGCTGTCAAGGACTAGCATGACTTACTCAGGCGTTTCAGCCTAAATATTCAGCACTCGTCATATCTTATCACATAGCCTACAATTATACACTCATGTAGGCCATGATAAATTATGCCTTTGCATGTGCGCAACAGCCAGCCTTGTATCTTTGTCGTGGGTTTATCTATACTCTACTGATAAGGGCCAGCGTTAGGAATCGAAGGAGGTTCAAGGAGCCTCTGCTGCCCATCGCCCATCGGCTGTTTGCGTCGGGTTAAGAGGACAGACAAACACTCATCGGGACGTGCACAGCCGCTCTGACGCGCACGCATTCAGACCCGTACAATTACATACGCACGCCGGCTAAGTGCGAGCATGATCGCATGCCAAGGTTCAACTCTTATCAGCTTCGGCTAATTTCTGATTCAATATCATATTATAATTAGGAATTTCTTCTACAACGACCACCATTGACTCCTAATTTCAGTGTCATCGCCTGCGCACACGTAGGCCTGTTCCATAATAATTTACCAAGACGTCTAATCGAGTGACCAAGTTTCATCGGAACTGTGTCAACTCAGACATCATCAGCTGCACACATTAGATAAGGAGGCATCGCAGGTCCTGGTCAACATCAACGTTGACATTTATTGGAATTTTCTTGCGAATCGGGTACGTATTTAATAGACATCATCCCATCTAAATTTCTAAAGGCGTCGAATGATTGATACCATCCGTTATAATTTATGTAGTGGATTTAGGCTGATAGTTGCAAAGGATTTCTAGTATATATTATGTGTGTTTCCTGGACAAGAGGTTTAATGTCTCAGTATAATGTGCATGTAAAGGCGTAGAATACGTATCTTCTATTCTATATAATAAGTGGCCATTTAAAATATAGATAAATTAATATTTTAATTATTTAAATCATTAATTTGCAATTTCTACAGATAAAAGTGTGGAATACGTCTCAAGTAATTATTCAAAATAATACGTGGCCAACTAGAAGTTAGATAACTTAATATTTTAATCATTTAGATTGTTAATGTGCAATTTCTACATGCATTTTGCTTTTGTTTGTTTCTTCTTTCTTGTCATTTGTCGCTTTCTCGCTCGCTCACTCGCTCGCTCTTAAGGAACACAGCCTTATAAGGTTGAGCCAAGTAAGACGCAATAACAATAGAGATACATCTATCAACAACAACAACTACAAAACAATGGTCGTTGTGTTTCAAAGTAGGCCTAATTAGATTGATTCATGACAAGAGATTTGGCAACAGTTAATTTATGGACCCTGAAGTATTTCTCATTATAGATAACTGAGAACGTAGCCCCCCTACTGCTGGATAAAATTTCGATTCAGATCTATTCACTTCGTGACAAGTCGTATCAGGGTAACACGACTAAACTTTGTACAGCTGACAGGCACAAATCAGTTAAGGTTAGGGAAACTATTTGGGCATTGCTGTAGCTTCACTTGAACTGTCGTTCTAGCTTTAGGTGGTACAGGTCAGATTAATTGATTATTTACTGCGTATGAACTTTGTAAACGGTTTTGAAAACAAATAGGCCTAAAGTCAAAGGTTTTGTTTTCATTACAACATTATAACTCGAGCAGCAACTATACTTAATAGTACCTGTAATTGTGACCCAGGTTTTTATATAGGACCTCGTTAGTATTTATGTAGTAGAGCCCCATTGGTATTTATATAAAGCCCCATTAGTATTTATATAGGGTCCATTAGTATTTATATAGAGCTCCATTAGTCTCTCAAATATATTCTTCATACTGCCATTGCCACATGCAACCATGAAGCAAGAGTTAAACGTGAGTTGTCATCAATTAAGTGTGAGACCAGATTTGTCTAGATATTTAAATTAAGTTTGATTCAATTAGATAAGTTTTGCTGAGTTCTTGGTTGGACCGTTGGACAGGTTAGATTAAGGAGGTTGACTGTTTGTTACATTTTGAAGTGACACTGAAGCATATGTTAGCTGGATTGCTGTGGTGTCAAGTGCAGTGTTCTCTCTAAGTCATGTACATTTGCACTTCGTCAACAGGCTGTGAAATTATTAAAATAATAGAACGCGTAAGTAAGTAAGTAAGTCACTCTTGCTTATTGAGAGCCAAAAATTCAAAATACTACACTTAACAAAGAGACTAACAATGCATACAAAGCAAATAGCAATTAAAAAGAAAGCAAATGACAGTAACAAATTAAAATATCGACCAATGCAATGTAATAATTAAAGCAATTTTTAAATGTTTCGGTTTTACTGCAGCTGTTCCGTTTCTAGACCGATTCTACCCAGAACCAGCCAAAGATGACTAGCAACGAGCCAACCGCCCCTACACCTGCCTACCCTCCACCCTACACAGAAACCGACAAATCCGCGGCACCTGGCGCCTATCCTCCGTATCCTCCCGCTTCGGGTGGCTATCCTCCAGCTGCGGGCGGCTATCCTCCCGCTTCGGGTGGCTATCCTCCCGCTTCGGGCGGCTATCCACCGCCGGCTGGAGCATATCCGCCTCAAGGTGGTGCGTATCCACCGCAAGGACAAGGACCCTATCCGCCTTACCAAGCGGCCGGTGGATATCCGCAATATCCAGTCAGTGACCAGCCAGGCCACGCGCACGGCGGAGGACATGGAGCAACAACAGGACAACCGAAACCGGTTTCAACGACTACAGTTGTGATTCAGGGCAGAGGAAATTGCACCAAGTGCTACGTAAGTTCCTAATCGTTATCGTTAGCTGCAAACTTCTGAAGCGCCACTCGAAAGCCAAGCGCAGGGCACCAGCTTATTCACGAGCCCTGCGTCTAGTCAGAGGGGCAGAGGAGCAGAGTAGCTGTCTAGCTGCTTATGGTTTCTATGGTATGATTCATAATTAGGTTAGGTGCAATTAATAATCATCATAGCGAGTGCTGTTTAAATACAGCTTGCATACGGTTAGTCTACCTGATAACACAATACATGTAGGTGCGCTATATAATTATAATACTATATAATATATATAATGATACATGTATATTGGTGGAAGAAAATTATTATCATATGACGTACTATTGAAATACGGATGACGCATTGCATATGGCTACCTGATAACGTGATAGGTGAGCAGATAATTATTGTAAGTACATGTACGTCTGACTGCTTTAACGCCAGAGACTGAAATTATGGTCATTGCATAGTTTCCTTAACTAGTGCTATATAATTGTTCAAAAGCATTACACGATGCCATCGTTTAATTATATGGAGGTTATGTACAATTTCAAATGAACAGAATGTTCTGATAAATGCAGCACGTCTTTCAATATCGTATTACCAATTATGAACCTTCTCCACCCACATGAAAACACATTTTTAAAAGATTCAAATTACGGACACTTCTAGGTGGTCAATACACTTTTGGCCTTTTGCGAGGTATTCACATTTCTCCTTTTCTATGGCTATTCACTTGTAATCGCGTATTTGTCAACTCTGCTCTTTTGCTCGTGCCAGACAGAAATCGAAATGCCAAGTGGGCGGCTTATTCAAGACGCAAACAAGAAGCGCGTGACTTCATATTCATTCGACACGTAGGCTCGACCTATGAAATGTAATGTAGCAAGACATTTATAAAGCGACACTTAGAGGCTCTCAGAAGCGCACAAGTCCTATTCAGTCAACTGAGCCAAGGCCTATGCAACACATACTTAGGTTCTAAGTATTTTATTTCAGGGGTCAAGTAACAGTATATCTTGCAATGCATTTGAACAATGGATCTTGCATTGGAAATAGTGGTATTCTTGAAGGGCTACCACTTAGACAATGGTGATCTGAAAGAGGCGGGTGATTGGCGTTTTAGATAGCACTAAGGCTACCACTTAGACAGTGGTGATTGAAAGAGGTGGGTGATTGCCTTTTTGGATAGCACTAAACGCACAAGTATGTCAGTTTCAATGCAAAGTGTTAGCATAAAACACTTACCTGCAAATCAATCGTGTGGGAAGTGGCAGTGCCTCATAGACGGTAATTAGTGAAGCGTACGAGTGCACGTCGTGTTCCAAAGGTGCTTATTTACGTAGTTTTTACGTATCTCTGAGTAGAGCCCTTGAAGAGGCGCTATATAAATTCATTGATTGATCTGATAGCTTAACACGTCAACTTAGCACAATATTCAGTATTGTGTAGTATCTAGAAGGCAATGGTTAAGGCGACGTGAAGCTGTTAATAGAACGGTCGCATAACGGCTCACTTCGTTTTAATTTTGTCTTCTAACTTTAGTTTTATTCAGTTGTTTTTTTTGTTTTTTAGCACATATATATTCTGGAATATGAAAAATATAAGGGTTAACGTTTAAATTAATCTGGGAATACTTTATAAGTCAGAAAATAATTTACGACGCTAAAATACACGTTTACTCGATTTCCTTCTCTTTAACCAATTATAACTATACCAATGCATTAATTGGGCAATGGCACATTATTTGAAATAATTTACCAAGCTACTTGTTTCATTTAAAGTCAAAAAATAATTTACGACGCTAAACTACACTTTTACCTATTTACCTACTTGTTTATAAAATTGCAAATATAACGGCAAATGTATGTTATCGAAGTGCAGTAGACGAAAAGTCGGTAGACGAAATGTCGTAGTAGACGAAATGTCGTTCGACGAAATGTCTGTAGACGAAGTGTCGTAGACGAAATGTCGTTCGACGAGTTGTCGTGGAACCATCTCTTAAGTCTGCCAGGCAGACTTAAGAGATATTTGACCAATTAGAAATTACAAATTACATTGATGCAGAGCAACAAATTACAAATTACCAATTGCAATTGTAAATCGAATTACGTAATTTCAATTAGGCCTACATCAATTAAATTACTGCCCATCCCTGGTCTGCCTGCCACTATTAACTGGTCGACCTATAACAGGTATAGGCCTACTGGTTCCCAACTGGACAAACTCATTTGCGCCATCTGCGACTTGGAAATCTCAGATTCATTGACGCAACGGTGAGGTAGAGTCCTTAACAGGGCTGTTAAAGTTTTTTGTTGTTGTTTTTTTAAAAAACCCCAAAAAAAGAAAACTGCAAAATTTGATTTTTTGTTTTTTTTTACAAATTTAGAAATTATAAATGCCAAAAATGGCGTCTCTTCAACTGTAATGGCAATTGTTATTATCGTCTTTGTTAATCTCGTTACATGACATTCTACAGTTCTACTGTTCTAGTTAATTTAATTTATTCATCTGATTAATTTGAACGGTATTCATGCCATTTTTACGAGTTTCGGGATCCGAAATTGGAAATCTTACAAACAAAATTAAGAAAATAAATAAATAAAAAAAAACCCGAGAAACCAACTTTTCATTTTGAAAACTTAGTTTTTTGCACCCCTGGTCCTTAGCTGATCGGCTGGCTCCTGACGAATGCCTGTACATGGAAGAACTGAAGGCCTCAGAGATGTCTGGATGCTGTGACTAGTGCCATCTAAAAGGGATTGCCAGTAGTGGAGCTTCATGTTGTTACTAAAATAACAGAACTGGTGTTCCACTGTCATTTAACATTCTCTGCGATACGATGAATGGCGTTAACTTCGATATAGTTATTTGAAAATCTGTAAGTTTTTTCTATTTTCTTGTAATTACTATATATATTTGGAGCTGTCCAATCGTATGTCAGGAGTGTAGGCCCTATAGCTTTCGTGGTATTATGCACCTTCGAGATTGGAGCATCACATGCAATAAGTAGGCCCTAATTTCAGAACCTGCAGGCCCTATTTGTGATAATTTGCATTCACATCGATATCTCTTCGTTATCCCTTTCTGGTCAACGAGTAGGCTACACAGTAAACATTATTTATCAAGTGGGGAATAAATTCAGTTACACCATGTTTATGCAATAATTATATAGTCGGTGTTAAGTACGAGGCCGAGGAGCTGGCGATGGACAGAGACGCGTGGAGAAGATGCGCTGCATGCCCGATGTGCAGACCTGTACCGAAATGACAAAGTACTAAGTCAGTAAGTTATGTACGACGCATTAGCCCCAGAAAGCAACCTACCAGAAGTGACCACGGACAGTTACACGTAATTAATTAAATTATTGAAGAGTCCTTGTTCCAATGTCAGAGTCCGACTCTCAAGATAACAGTTTGTAATATTATTTATTGTTCTAAACTCGATCCCTTCTCGAGCAGTTTTACAAGTCTCGTAAAACCACCTTAATTATATCGATATCTTTGTTATCTCTAAGTTTGCTAAGTAGGGCCTAAGCTGACTGCACTCTAAACCCGGACCTTGTCAAATGGTAAGGTTAGGCTTACTTTGGCTTGTCGATGAAGTATTTGGGTTAAGCTATACCTCATAGTAACCTGCACATGTTACTTCGAAATTAAACTGTCTAGATTACCACATGGCAAGCTCCTGATACTTCCAAAGTACATGTAAGCTATCTAGGTTTCTACTTGGCAAGCCCTTGAAACTTCGAGAGTAAGCTGTCTAGGTTATTACTTGACAAAATGGATGACGGTAGAGTATACTTATATGTATAGTGATGTCAGATAGAGGAAATAACTAGTTTAGGGGAGAGTGGGGGCAGGACGGCCAAACTAACGAATATATGAAATTTCAGTCATGAAAAATAGAATAAAAAGGAAACCAATGTGCGACCGTACGTACGAAACGTACGTTGTTTTCTCTATAACGTACGTCGACGTTATTATGCCGTACGTTGGCGTACGTTAATATCAATTTATTCTCTCGTGTGCATCACTCATCTGATCAGTATCGGACTCGGTGTTACTGGAATCACTGCTACTATTAGCGCAACCACACTCATTATTCCACTAAAAAGCTGTCTAGTGATAATCCACATAATTATTTTGTCCAAAACACGATCATTTGCATGGATGTAGGCCTACGCCGATTTTTTAACATACCGTAAATGTATTTTGTTCATTCTGCAACAGTGCAACTGCAACTACATTTTTAACGTACACGTACGGTAAGCGTCGCACACTGAAGGAAACAAACTGGTGAGGTATAACCCTATCACACCCAATTATAATCATCAAACGACAGCACAATAGCTGCTCATTTATGACTATTTAGTTGAGAAAACTGCGTCTAAGGAAAGTGAGCATCTTGCCACATAGGCTACGTGGACAAGATGCTTTGGATTCATATCCAAGGCATCTGGCCCCAATGACATAGACACACACAGTGACTCATATAGCGAGTGTCATTTCAAAGTTTTATTGTTCGCTAAAAAAATTTGACCAGTTTTACTATGCTTTACTTTTAGACCTGACCTTTTTTGCTAACACAGCACATATAAATCTACTCCACACATTCAACACAGAGAAAGAAGTCGTCATAGAATACGCCTTTTGCTTCAGTACAGATCTTGTGAACCCAAGTTCTGCACTTATTACAGGCTATCCACCCAGTGTTCAGTTTAATGTCTGTGATAGTCTTCTCAACAATCCCACAACCTGAGCACTGGGAACAAATTTCTGACTTTGCCATGGCCATAAACGTTGCAGCCAGTCATTGGCTCGTTCAGTACTTTCTTCTTTAAATGAAGGTGGTCCATCTGAAATCCACTTCTTGTCTTAGGCCTGGGTCCACTTGCTTCAACAGACACCTTTTTAGGTCTGTGTTTTCTGAAGTAGGAGCAGAAGCTGCTTCTACTCTGCGTTTTCTGACACGAAACCTTTCAGCTTTTGGCAAAAGAGACAGTTCTCGAATAATGAGATCGGAAAATTACTAGTTTTTCGAAGGTTGAGAGAAAGTTTATTAGCCGTGAATCATTCCGTCACATGGATAAGTTAAGTGTTGATAATAGATAATAGAGAGTGAATTGATTTGTGAGAGAAAGAGACATTGGTGACAGCTGCAAACAGAATTAAATAAAGTTGGTCAAATGAAATAGGTAAGTCATTAATGTATTATAATAAGAACAACAGCGGACCCAATATTGACATCTGGGGACATCATATTTAATGAGTTTAGTTTTGGATTGGCAATCTTAAAAAAACACACTGGCGTCTTTGATCAACCTTTCAAACCACAAGAGCTGGACTCCACGTATTGCATAGTTTTCAAGTTTAGGTAACGGAATAGAGCTTTCCACCGTATCAAAGGCCTTGGCCAGACAGAACAAGACACCAAGGAAAAATTTATTGTCATCGATGGCACCAGCGATCTTATTTTGTATAGGGGCCTATCAAGCAGTATATATGCCATTGGGGTGGAGTGACCACTGACCAGGTTGAAAACCATGTTGATTGGGATATAAAATAGTCATTATGTCAACGTTGTTACATTGATTTTTCAAGGATCTTAGTAAAGAAGAGAATGATAGAAATAAACCTATAATAAGTGACATCCTGGTTGTTACCGTGTTGTTATCGGTACAACTGTTGCCATTTTTAAGGAAGAGTGTACAACACCAGTGAGAAAGGAAGAGTTAATTATATCCGATTGAGGAGCAGCTACCTAGTGAATAGCAATACATAGCTACATAGTGAATAGCTACTAGCAACAGTCGCGTCAACGTCGTAAATTGCTGAAGAATGGGTAGTGCGAAAAAATAGAGGCTGTTAAAGAAATAATTTCTTGGAGGTAGTCAAGTCCGCAACAAAGGAATTAGGTGGATGTGGTTTCAAATAAGATTAAAAGAATGACCAGATTTCGGAATCCAGCTGCAAGCGTTCGGCCAATGCTCGTAAGATAGTCATTAAACTTGTCAGCCATTCATTCATTTCGGATATTTATATAGCGCCCCTTCAAGACTTCTACTCAGAGGCGCTCCCGACTACAGCGCGGACACTGAATCGGAGTTTCACGCCGAAGCGCATGAGCAATTGCGAGTTAAGGACTTGCCCAGGGTCCCTACGCGGCGGCTTGAGGTGGATTCGAACCCGCAACCCTCCGGCTGCAAGGCACCGAACATACCCCTACACCACCGCGCCCCACAAATACATACATTATACAATATATTTCAAATATATTTTAGACTTAGTTCTACAAGATTTAAACAAGGCATTAGTAATCCATGGTTGTTTCCGGAAATGCAGTCCTTTTCTAACGGGCTGGACTTGAGGGAAAGCACGGTCATATTCGTTTTTAAACTGGGCCAAGAATAAAGTATAAGCAAGATCAGTGGCGTAGCAAGGTCTTGGGGGCCCTTGTGCAGAGCTTCGGTGGTGGGCCCTCCCCGTTGAAGACCCTTCGATTGAAAATACGCTGTGCAAAAAGCGCTGTAGCATACAACATAAATTAGGTCAGATAATCAAACTGGACAAGTCACAAGTGTCAAGTCTACCGTCTACAGCATTTAAAAATTAAGGTCCCCGTGCACGGACCATTCTAGCCCGAGATTTTTAGATATATGAAATAAGCCACCTTCGGGAGGCAAACCGCAATCCGCAGGCTCTCTTGCATAGAGGAGCATGAGACGCAGACTACGTTCTTACCGATGTAGCTAACTGGGCTTGGTTAAGTTGATTTTTTATTACATTCTGAAAGGAAAGACCCTCTGGAAAGAGGGGCTGGGGCCCTTGTGCCGTCAGGGGCCCTTGTGCTTTGCACAACCCATTGCTACGCCACTGAGCAAGATCCGAGTCATTATGGATGCATGCAGAGGAAACAAGGGACCGGTCCAGCTTGGATAACATCTCCTTAAAGCGCTCCATCGTGTCATCGTTTACCAGACGAGTTGGATAAGTAGTCTTCGTATTTATATTAGGTGGGGTGATGTCAAACGAGGCCAGGATGGGAAGATGGTCAGAAATATCACTAATTATGATTGAAGAGTCAGTCAGCTTAGTCCACACATTAGTGAAGATATTATCTATTAGAGTGGCGGTGGAGTCAGTGATTCAGTTTGGCCTTAGAATGGTTGGAAGAAAATTGCGAGGAGTGAGACAATCAAAAAATTATGGGTTAGGAGGTGGTCTTGAGTTTTCGACAGATCAAAGTTATAGTCACTTAAGAGCAAAACATGTCTGTTTGTGCTTGACAATTTAATGAGTAGCAGTTTGAACTCTGCATTGAATACTTCAAGTGATAATGATGGTTTTTAAAACGTTCAATCAGGCCCTTCAAGCACCCGCTTGCAATGGTCGTTGCTATGTCACAACGGTCGTTTGTATGTCACAGGCCCTGCTAATAAACGACCACTGTATCTACGTATACATGCTTATTTGTCTGCCTCAATATTCATGTATATATCTATGTATACCTATAAATGTATGTATGTATGTATGTATGTATGTATGTATGTATTCATGCATGTGTTTATGTATGTATGTATGTATGTATGTATGTATGTATGTATGTATGTATGTATGTATGTTGGTATGCATGTAAGTATGTATGTATGTATAATTGTATATATGTATGTATTAATCTATGCATCCCATGTTTGTTTGCATGTATATATGTATATTGTATAATGTATGTACTATGTATAGCGCCTTTTAAGTACTTCACATCAAGAAGAAAAGATTCGTATAAAATTCGTCTGCTCATGTAACAACAATGTCTTCTGTTTAATCAAGAACCGACAGATGATACCATGTTCAGAGTTCACTGTCAATGATGCATTGGTGTCGAGGAATTAGGGTGGTCCTAACTACCATACAATTAGTGTGGTCCTAACTACCATACAATTAGTGTGGTCCTAACTACCATATAATTAGTGTGGTCCTAACTACCATACAATTAGTGTGGTCCTAGCTACCATACAATTAGTGTGGTCCTAGCTATCATACAATTAGTATGGTCCTAACTTTCATACAATTCAACAACACGAACATGATCTAAGTCTTCTACATGTAAGAAACTGTCTTCTTTGGACTTCACTTGTCCGACTCGAACTTCACTGCGCAGCATAGAAACTTCGTCATGGCCAGTTTATGCTTTTGGAATAGTTTGCCTGTAGGACCTACTCATTAGGCGTCACTATCCAATAACGAAGCATCAATCGATGACGCAAATTGTGCCTTAAGGACTTTCTCGATGTTCCTACCCAGTAAACGTTTCGGGAAGGCTTGGATCCGCACACTCTGCATTATAAGACCAGCGCTCAAATCAATGTCGAAAAGCACAAATAACGATGTGCGTATCCTGATGTCTGCTTCTTCGCGCCTTTTGATAACCATTCTGCTCGATCGTGCATGGTTTTGTGATAGCTGCACGCTTTTTGGAAAATAGGTTAAGCACACTATGTTTTCCGGAAAAATTGATTAACCACGGAATTAACCAACATAGTTCTGGTTGCAACCACCCTCAGTTAGGTCTGCTAAGCCTATATAATCGGAGACCGTATCGAAATTGTGCGTTCCTGGCATCGGTCGTTACTGCATCAGAGCTTTGGCCACACGTATGTGAGTGTGTTTCTTCTTCACCATCAGTGATAAACTAATATTTAAATATTTTTCAACAAAAATAAAATAGTTTAGCTAAAGTTGGCAACTGAATTTGTAAATAAGTTAACTGAACTAAAAGTAATTAGTTAAACTTTTCAAACTTCTTAACAAACTTTTTCACAAACTTTTTCACAATAACACAGGTTAAGTGAACTGTTATAGGCCTAATGCAGAGCGTCAATGACAATTTCACTTTCAAACTATGTAACGTTTACTATACTAATAATCCTACTACAGTTCTACCAGAAAATCATGAAGAAAGTTGCTAATGCAAGCGATGATGCATCGTGCAAAGCAATGCAGTTCACTTGACTTGAGTAATAGGCTACAACCAGTTACTCATGACAATCATTTGGGAAGATAGTTGCGTAATTGCTGATTATTTGCTAGTTAAACTTTTTAATTAATAACTAAAAAATATCAGTTAAACTATGGTTTTAACTAAGCAATTTTTTTTGGTTAAACTTTAACCTTAACTAAAAAAATTTAGTTTAACTAAGAGTTTTCAACTTTTAAGTTAACTTTTGCCCATCACTGTTCATCATAGAATTTATTAGACCAACAATAACACGGGTAATTTTTTTATTGTGTTGCGTCTGCCAGCAACCTTTCCTAGACAGAGTGAATTATTATTCAGAGGAACTAGCTAAAACACTGTAGAATAAATCGTTACAAAATGTAAAGGAATTACAATAAGCATAAGTCGAGGGACAGAGGCCGGGTGGGGGAGTAGGACTGTTGATAAAGTAAGGCATCCCATACCAAATATCTCACCGAAAACATTTGAAGGCCTTTTTGTTCGAGCCGCTCTAAATAGGCGAACTTGCTTACTGAGGGCCGTTTATTGACCCCCGGGAAAAACTTGGAGGAATTCAACTCAGAGATTCAACACGTGTCGAATACAATCCTTTATAAGGATAGGGACGCTTCATACTAGGAGATTTTAACATTGAACTTTTAAAGACGGAGAGCCGCAGTGACACGGGTTCCTTTTTCAACTCTATGTCGGCTTTACATCTCCTGCCTGTTATAACTAGGCCAACTAGAATCACTCCCTTGAGTCCCTTCTCTTCCACTCTAATTGACAATATTTTCACAAACGCCTGGACCAAACCTGAACTCTGTGATCGTGGCTACCGACATTTCATATCATTTACCCATACTGGCGCGATTCTATCTTGCTAACATTCGGCATGTGGACTCGTCGCTTAGACTTTAGTGATCATCGAATTGTTAGCGAGGATAGGAGGAGGCATTTGGTAATTCTCTCTCGAGTATAGACTGGACCTCAGTGATGGATGCCTGTAACAAGGGAGATGCCAATGCAGCCAATGATCTGTTCATGATTGAATACAAAAAGCTTCCGATAATGCTTCTCCATTAGGCCTACTACCAGAAAAACAAAAGGATAACCTCTTTTTAAACACCCATGGATGATGGCCTACTCAAACCAAGCAGAGAAAGTCATTACTTTATCTAAGATATTTAGAAATCCTACTCCTGAGAACAAAAATTAATTTTACGGTCTATAGAAAAACATTCAAATAAATTCGAACTAAGGCAGAAAAACTACTATGTTGCTGAATTCTGCAAATTCAACAACGATCTTAGTAAAACTTGGAGGCTTATTCGTTCCATAATTGACAGAGGGGATCAGATGACAAAAATCGAAGCGATTAAAATTAACTGGGAGAGAGTCGAAGATGCGGAGGTCATGGCCAATAAGTTTAATAATTATTTTATAAGTATAGTTTGCTCGTTAGCAGAAAAAGTGCCGACCTCGCAATCCTCCTACACGAGATACCTGTGGCTTCCCCTCCAAAATTCGTTCGTAGTCAGCCCTGCCACCTACGAAGATGTCTTGAACCTGAGCAGCTCAATCAGATCCACCCGCTCCAGAGGGGTAGATGACATCGACCCCTGTATTGCGACCCCTTTATACCTCATATCGCAGTTGTTTTACTGAAATTAAAAACTGTTTTTTCTACTCGGGCATAATGCCCAAAGCCCCGAAAACCGCCAAAATTGTCACGATTTACAAAAAGGAATAAGGAAGATCTTACAAATTATAGGCCCATCTCAATCTTACCATATTTCTCCAAATTCTACGAGAAGTTAATGTATGACCGACTTTACAACTTTGTTGAAAAATCCAATATTATATATGGTATCCTATCAAAGGGGCGCACATCAAAAGGGCGCAATCAAAGGGCGCAATCAAACGGGCGCATGTTTAAAAGGGCGAACATCAAAAGGACGCACATCAAAAGGGCGCATGTTTAAAAGGGCGAACATAAAGGGCGTACATCAAAAGGGCGTATGTTTAAAAGGGCGCATGTTCAAAAGGGCGAATGTTTAAAACGGCGAATGTAAATAAAGAACACACGGGCGAAATACGTAAGGGTTTAAAATGGCCTTAGCGTAACGTAACTTTAAGTTATTATTTTAAATGAAAAGAATTAAACATGGCAATTTTAAACATTTTTCTATTCAATAACACCATCAGCTCCATAGCTTCTCATCCAACAGCTAGTAGGCCTACAGTTCAAAATACGTTCCATAACACGAATGTTTAAACAAGTAAGATTGAGCGTCATAATTATTAAGACGTAGATGTTGCTGATTAAATGATTGGCTTATTAATTAAGCTTGTAATTCAAGGTTTTGTGCAATGCTCCTTAAATAGTCCAGATTAGAACGCTTTCCATATTCAGCAACGATTCTTTTCAGCCGTTCAGCGCAGGCCTTATATTTCTTGTTTCCTGCAGGTGGATGTTGTCCAGCAACAAATTGTTCCATTTTTAGTTCGTTTAAGCCCTGTTCCTTCTTTAGGGCCTCAATGAACTTCCAGATTGTAGGGTGGTAGGCACCAAGAAGTTGACAAAATGCGCGATGCCAACCTTCCACTGAGTTGTTCGTCTTTGGGATGTCCTCTTGAACTTGGGAATACACATTCCAGAGTCGAATAGCGAACATGGGTGCATCTCGTCCGCCCCGTCGAGCTGGCCTACCGATCCAAGTGTCTTCAAAGTAATTGGTTAAATCCTTTAATTGGTCACAGTTTTCTTTGAAAAATGTTGACTCCATAAGTTCATCAAAAACAGCGGTGACATCTGAGATTGGCACAAAAGCCAATGCAGTCAAGTGCCGTACTCCCAAAGCAAATTCTGCATCCGCTGTGTACTGTTGTTGCAGGCCAGGGATTTGTTGCATGCGGCGCCAAATGCACTGGCTGAGATGAAACAGGCATCCTTGTTGAACAACGTTTGGGAATACAGTCCTAAACGCAAGGATAGCAGCTTGTTCATAGTCGGTCATCACTGTCTCTGGATTTAGGCCAGGATGAGAGTTGTTGATTGCAGTGAGAACTTTCACATAACTACTGGTACTTCTCTCGTTCATAAGTACACAAACCAGAGGAATAACGACTTTGTTTGCAAGCAAGCATGGATTGTATTAATTTGTTGAAACAATGGTGGAGCAGTTTTAAAGGTTCCGTGAGCATACCAATGCGAAGAGCGCGCCAGTAAATCCATATTGCGTGCTGTTGCAAACAGTGATATTTTAGTTCTTTGATTAATTTTACTTCTAGTTCTTATTCACTTCTTCTGAAGCGATTTTACTTCTCATTCTACTTCTAGTTCTCAATTAATTTTACTTATAGTTCTTATTCACTTCTGTTGAAACAATTTTACTTCTCCTTCTACTTCTAGTTCTCAATTAATTTTACTTCTACTTCTTGTTCTCAAATAATTTTACTTCTAGTTCAGGTTAACACATAATTTTACTTATTCGTGCACTTGTCAAGATTAGAGATATGAACAATACCTTTAAACCAGTTCCCTCATTCACAGAGAATATTATGAAGAACAAGAGGAGGAGAAAGAAGAGCAGTCCCTTAAGCTAACACTGAAGCAGCCATATGTATGAAGTGTTAGCGACTTCATTTTCTTAGCCTCCGCAAATGAGGGCTGGGAGTGAGTCCTCTCCCTCGCCGTCTCATCTTTCAACCGACGGTGTACGGTCAGTGTACTCATTAAAGCAGAGTTGGCCAGGAGTGGAGAACTGTGGCGAAAGTAGGCTGGAGTTCATGAGATTAGCTACGAGATTCACATTATGCGCAGACTACGTCAAATCCAAATAAGGAACATGCATTTTAAACATGTTTCTGTACGGCGGTACTGTGAAGAGTTCCTTATTTCATGACCTGATAAACGGGTTCTAATCCCTCATGGGTCGAGTGCAGGCATGGGTTTCGTTGGCACCCGCGTCCCACGATCAAGGGGGACTCGTGGCTATAGTGAGCCCAGGTTCAAGCCGATCAGAGAATTCATGTCCCTGCCATGCATGACTATTCCGTCGATCAATAGGGGAAGCACCCCGGCTGGAATGGGAGAACATTTGATAACACTAGGCATGAAATTACTAAGAGCTAAATAAAGGTCACACAAAGAATATCACTAAGGGCACAAGAGACCTTCCTGCCACTTCAAACAACTCTGAGGCCGATTTGACCTTAGGTCAAACAAAGTGGACCGTTTCCTTGAACTTGGCCCTCTCTGCCGTCCAAATACCAATATCACCTTAGATATTACTACAGAAAATCTAGCCTAGTATATATTTGATCCTTGATTCTGGCCAGACGCTTCCCTTGCTTTCTCTGTCGGACGGCAGTTCTATCCTCTTCTCTACACCAGAGACGACCACTCTCCTTCACAGCCAGCCACGGCAAGAAGGATTATCCCTTGTCCGTGGTCTACCTTTCCTGAGTCACATGTGCCTGACCTCTGGCTCTTCCCACTGGCCAATCACATCTTACCTCACTCCTCTGGTCAGCTAGCCTGCCGGCCTATGGCTGGCTCCCTCAGAAGACCGGTGACAACCCCTCAGCCCTGCACAATAGCTGCATTTACCCTGCATTTGCATATTATTAGCCCCTAAGCCGTAGGCCTAAGACCGGTTTAAACCAGTTTAAAGCTATATGACCCCACACCCAGAAATACAGGTATAATGTCCTTCTACTGTTCTGTGAGGGACCTACTTCATCACAGTAATAAAACATGGCACCTAAAAATTAGAAGTCTCTTAATTTTCGTTCTAAAAATATTTATGCTTCTTATTCTTATTCACTTCTGAAGGTCTTAATTTCACTTCTTATTCTATTCTCGTTCTTAAAATAATTTTTATTCTACTTCTACTTCTGCTGAACGAAAATCAAATAATTATTATTCTTATTCTACTTCTTATTCACGAAAATATCACTGGTTGCAAAAATCAAAAACCGCGTTTGTCCAGGTCCGCTGTCATGCATCAGAAAGTTTTCGCCGTTTGCTGTTGTCGTGTAATGCGCTGTCAAGGTTAGCGGGTTTGGCAAAGGTGCCTGGTACTTATGCCTAACACGTCATACTCTTTGCTTCAAGTTTCCGGTAGTTGGCAGCTTACCAGTGACTGCTGCTCCAGCACCAGTTGCTCCAGTTGCAACGATACTGTGTGTTGCCTCCATTGTGTTTGCAGCCCGTTGTTTCAGGTCGGCAACGACTCTTCTTGCGCTTATTTCAGCCAAACTTGGTACATGGTTATGCTCACATGGCAACTTTGTTAAGACATCACCTACAGTATGGCATCTAGCCAAGCATTTCGCAATCCGATACTCTGTACATTTCCAATAAGTCTTGTTATTAAAAATTCTCTCCTTCTTGGCCATGGTTACTCTTCACGAATTCTAGATCCATTTTTGCACCTATTTCAAAAATCAAAAGTTTATCAAAATTGTATACCTCAACCAGAAGTAGATTAAGAAAATTAATTATTTGATTTTAGTGCAGTAGAAGTAGAAGGGGGGGGAAATTATTTTATGAACGAGAATAGAATAAGAAGTTACACTAAGACATTCAGAAGTGAGCAAAAATAAGAAGTATATATTTTTATAACTAAAGTTTAAACAAACTTCTTTGTTATTATCCCTTGCTTCAGAAATGCAAGTTTCTCTAGAAAAATTGACTGTTCCCATAACTTGGATAATTATGTTGGACTAAAAGTTAAAAGAAAACATTACATTGAGAAAACGTAGGCCTACGTAGAAAAATATTAACAGAAGTAAAATTAATATCACTGACCTCAACACGTCGATTTCATTTAAATGTGTTCAACAACTGAAGAACGGGACTTTATAAGCCTGCGCTTTGTTTACTGTTAACTGTAGTTCGATGCCTTTTGATTAGGCCTTTTGAAGTTAGATCGCCTGTATAGAAAGATGCTATTCACACTCTTTTCTACATTTCGCACTATTTTTGGCACGTTCGATTTCGTCCGTTTGCTCTTCACCCTTATAAACACACTCTTTATTTACATTCGCCCTTTTGAACAGGCGCCTTAGTGCTATTCACACTCTTTATTTACATTCGCCCTTTTGAAACAGGCGCCTTAGTGCTATTCACACTCTTTATTTACATTCGCCCTTTTGAACAGGCGCCGTATTGCTATTCACACTCTTTATTTACATTCGCCCTTTTGAACAGGCGCCTTAGTGCTATTCACACTCTTTATTTACATTCGCCCTTTTGAACAGGCGCCGTATTGCTATTCACACTCTTTATTTACATTCGCCCTTTTGAACAGGCGCCGTATTGCTATTCACACTCTTTATTTACATTCGCCCTTTTGAACAGGCGCCGTATTGCTATTCACACTCTTTATTTACATTCGCCCTTTTGAACAGGCGCCGTATTGCTATTCACACTCTTTATTTACATTCGCCCTTTTGAACAGGCGCCGTATTGCTATTCACACTCTTTATTTACATTCGCCCTTTTGAACAGGCGCCGTATTGCTATTCACACTCTTTATTTACATTCGCCCTTTTGAACAGGCGCCGTATTGCTATTCACACTCTTTATTTACATTCGCCCTTTTGAACAGGCGCCGTATTGCTATTCACACTCTTTATTTACATTCGCCCTTTTGAACAGGCGCCGTATTGCTATTCACACTCTTTATTTACATTCGCCCTTTTGAACAGGCGCCGTATTGCTATTCACACTCTTTATTTACATTCGCCCTTTTGAACAGGCGCCGTATTGCTATTCACACTCTTTATTTACATTCGCCCTTTTGAACAGGCGCCGTATTGCTATTCACACTCTTTATTTACATTCGCCCTTTTGAACAGGCGCCGTATTGCTATTCACACTCTTTATTTACATTCGCCCTTTTGAACAGGCGCCGTATTGCTATTCACACTCTTTATTTACATTCGCCCTTTTGAACAGGCGCCGTATTGCTATTCACACTCTTTATTTACATTCGCCCTTTTGAACAGGCGCCTTAGTGCTATTCACACTCTTTATTTACATTCGCCCTTTTGAACAGGCGCCGTATTGCTATTCACACTCTTTATTTACATTCGCCCTTTTGAACAGGCGCCGTATTGCTATTCACACTCTTTATTTACATTCGCCCTTTTGAACAGGCGCCGTATTGCTATTCACACTCTTTATTTACATTCGCCCTTTTGAACAGGCGCCGTATTGCTATTCACACTCTTTATTTACATTCGCCCTTTTGAACAGGCGCCGTATTGCTATTCACACTCTTTATTTACATTCGCCCTTTTGAACAGGCGCCGTATTGCTATTCACACTCTTTATTTACATTCGCCCTTTTGAACAGGCGCCGTATTGCTATTCACACTCTTTATTTACATTCGCCCTTTTGAACAGGCGCCGTATTGCTATTCACACTCTTTATTTACATTCGCCCTTTTGAACAGGCGCCGTATTGCTATTCACACTCTTTATTTACATTCGCCCTTTTGAACAGGCGCCGTATTGCTATTCACACTCTTTATTTACATTCGCCCTTTTGAACAGGCGCCGTATTGCTATTCACACTCTTTATTTACATTCGCCCTTTTGAACAGGCGCCGTATTGCTATTCACACTCTTTATTTACATTCGCCCTTTTGAACAGGCGCCGTATTGCTATTCACACTCTTTATTTACATTCGCCCTTTTGAACAGGCGCCGTATTGCTATTCACACTCTTTATTTACATTCGCCCTTTTGAACAGGCGCCGTATTGCTATTCACACTCTTTATTTACATTCGCCCTTTTGAACAGGCGCCGTATTGTTATTCACACTGTTTATTTACATTCGCCCTTTTGAACAGGCGCCGTATTGTTATTCACACTGTTTATTTACATTCGCCCTCTTGAACAGGCGCCGTATTGCTATTCACGCTCTTTATTTACATTCGCCCTTTTGAACATGCGCCCTATTCACACTCTTTATTTACATTCGCCCTTTTGAACAGGCGCCGTATTGCTATTCACACTCTTTATTTACATTCGCCCTTTTGAACAGGCGCCGTATTGCTATTCACACTCTTTATTTACATTCGCCCTTTTGAACAGGCGCCGTATTGCTATTCACACTCTTTATTTACATTCGCCCTTTTGAACAGGCGCCGTATTGTTATTCACACTGTTTATTTACATTCGCCCTCTTGAACAGGCGCCGTATTGCTATTCACGCTCTTTATTTACATTCGCCCTTTTGAACAGGCGCCGTATTGTTATTCACACTGTTTATTTACATTCGCCCTCTTGAACAGGCGCCGTATTGCTATTCACGCTCTTTATTTACATTCGCCCTTTTGAACATGCGCCCTTTTAAACATGCGCCCTTTTAAACATGCGCCCTTTTGATGTGCGCCCTTTTGATGTTCGCCCTTTTAAACATGCGCTTTTTAAACATGCGCCCTTTTGATGTGCGCCCTTTTGATGTTCGCCGTTTTAAACATGCGCCCGTTTGATTTCGACCTTTTGATTGCGCCCTTTTGATTTGCGCCCCTTTGATAGTAAACCATTATATATCAGTCTCAAGACGGTTTCCAACCCGGCCACCCGCCCGTCATGTCCCTTCTCAAAATGCAAGATAAAATATCTTATGCAATGGATAACAATGAATATTCAGTGGGAATATTCTTTTACCTGGCAAAGGCATTTGACACGGTAAATCACAAGATCCTTCTTAAAAAATTACAACACTATGGAATAAGAGGTACCCAATTAAATTAGTTTGCTAGCCATTTTCAGAATCGTATGCTGCAAGTCAACTGCAACGGCGCTCTTTCTGACTTGAAAAATATTAGCTACGGTGTTCCGCAGGGATCAAATCTCGGCCCTCCGTTATTCTTACTATATGTTAATGATTTGCCATATTCTTCATTTTATTTGCCGATGATACCAACGTCTTCTTTTCCCCCAGGTCTCTTCAAACTCTCACCAAATCGTTAATACGAACTTCAACTGGTGGCCGAGTGGTTCATCGTCAACAAACTCACAGTAAACCTAGATAAAACTAATCTCGTCGTATTTAAATTACAGAGAAAGCCCTATCACGTCGATTATTTGATTAACTTAATTATAATTATCAGTGACACTGCCATTACTCCGGTTGCCTCTACAAAGTTCTTGGGGGTCTTCTATGTCGACCAGAACCTCACATAGAAAACCCACATTGCTAACATCTCGGCTAAAATCACAAAAAATATTGGTATCCTATAAAGAACCTCATACTTAATTCCTTCCTACATTCGCCAAAAATTATATTATGATCTGGCGTCCCCTATCTTGAATACTGTAACATGATAATTATGGGCGTTTACGTATGGCACAAGACTCCATAGATTGACAGTCCTCCAAAAGCGAGCTATTCGTATGATAATCGAGGCTCCATCATGCGAGCACACCAATCCTATTTTAATTAAGCTAAGATCACTTAAGCTAGACAAAATCAGAACTTTTCAGATTGAAGTCTTTATGTTTCCTTACGGCTATGGCCTATTGCTTGCAGGCTTTAGGGGATTTTTCAGCATGGGCTCAGACATACATACCCACTCCACGAGAAACTCAAGGCTCTACGCCCAAACAAACACGCAGTTCTCCGTTAAGTCTACAAGAGCAGTAATCTGGAGAAAACGTCCTACTCCCATTCGTCAGGCTCGTAACTTACATGTACATGTACGATCATTTAGATAAGTCTATAATAATGTTACGCGCTCACCTAATTGACGAAGTCATTTAAATCCGCCTTCTTTCTGTCCAGTAAGGGTTGATTTTTAGTTATGGATTTATCACTAACAAGATGGCATTGCGAACATTCTGGTTATTATCACAGCAATATTGAGAACATTACAATCATTGTACTGTATTGTGTGCACTCGCTTTACATCCCCTGATGTAGCCCGGAGTGTTCATCTTTTAATTTTACTGAAATTTAAGCAATCCAGCTCAACGTTATTAGTTAAGATTAGTTAAGATTGAATGTATAAGTTGATATTAGTTTAGATTGAATGTATTCACAGCTTTCAGTTGCTGTTGCTAGCTATTTACGCCAGTGTTAGCTTTTCACTAGACCTTCGGACATTGTGGACCATTGTCCATTGGCATCGAGCAATTTGTGCCGTCTGTGCGTCTTTCTAGAAATTTACTACGAAGGGACTCCTACCTAGCGGGATCTCGATCCTTTTGGGAACCCCTTTGTTGCCTCCCTTCGGATAGCTTTCTCTGCTTGTGCTGTATACTTTTATGTAAAATGGGTACAGTAAACGATGATTGATTGATTGAGAAGCTCGAACACGACACGACAATAGAATTTCGACAACCGAATAATCTTACGTCGTGATTTGCATAGTACGAGTTTGTCGCTATCACACTGAACTGTCAGAACTCTTGTTTAAGTCCAGCTATCAATCGATCGCAGCCGATTCACCAAAACCTTCATCATACTTGACCAAGCTTCAATCATTTTAGTGGAAAATTATTACACAGCGGTGTCACTGGATCACTGACTTAACTCTATGATAGAGCATTGCTCTGTGTCGGGAGAAATGATGATTGTTGATGGTGTCTATCCTGTTTTCGTGCTTCGTCGACTACGTGATCGGACAACGGCGAAAACTTCTTTCGGTATTTGGTTTGGGGACTTTGACACGAAATGTGGTTGATATTAACAATGAATATGTGTGTATGTACTATGTATGCATGTACGTACCTATGTATGCATGTGTATGGATACACATGCTTCCCAATCACCTGACGATTACCAGCCCTCAATACGAAGTTTTTCTGAACTTGGCCAAGGCCTTCGTTATTCATGTTGAATAAGGGTTGTTGAGAAAGCTTGAATTTTTATGGAATACGTGACCTTCAGCTTTCTTGGATTAGATGATATCTTGATGACAGCACGAAACATGTCTTTTGTGATGGAATGTAGGCCTATCCCAAAATCATTTCACTAAGGGGTCTCGCAGAGTAGGCTACATATGTATTTTAGGCCTCCTGTCGTTCCTATTATATATAAACGACTTTTCATTAAAGTTACTTAAATTCATATTATATACGGTCGATACGATGTTTCCTTAGCTTGTACGTCGCTGAATGCTTTCACTAAAAGCCTATTAGCAGTGATCCCGTGTATGATGCTGACTGGTTTCAGTTTAAAAGATTTTCTTGGAATTTATAAAAGACTGATTTTGTTTTCTTTGCTGACATAGGAAACGGATTTATAAAGTAGATTGTTATGCCTGTAGTCTTAGTGACATGCAGCAAAAGGACTAGCGAACTCATGCAAATTTATTGGAGTTTATATTGACAGTCGTTGAAATTGGAAGTCTCACGTACATCACGCAGCTCGTGAAATTGCCAAAGGCAATGGCTTATTACTTACATGTAGTATTGGTTACGTTTATCCCAAAATGTACTAATATAAACCTTATTTGTATCGTAGTGTAATCTTGCAGCCTGTAGGAGTGCAGGTGTTTTTTTTATTACTCTTCCCTCTAAAAAGTCCTATATGTTTTATATCGACCTGCATTTTGGACTGTTTGAACTGTTGTTAAGAAGTTGTATACATAGAAATTGAACATTATTTCTCCAACTTGGGTGTTTTGGAACTTTGTATTCCATATGTTGCAAATTACGATATTTATGTTCTGGCATATAAACAGTAACCTGCAGTCTGTGCTGTTTCTTCACTTATTAAAATCTTTTTTTAAAAATTATTTCAAACTGACACACCGCAATATGATTATAATTCGTAGTATGAACGGATGTTCACACGTTATTACAGAACTCGAATTTAACTGTTTGGCAGCCATGCAAGGCGCCCACCACGTCCTACTGCTCATTTTACCAACGACATCTGGTGAATGAAAGGCAGAGTCGACCTTTGGAGGGAAGCTGTAAGCTATCCCGCGTCTTGCTGATCTTCTGCTCTTCGTGCCAGAGTGTTACCATTACCCTAAATCCCCTCTCAATTCTTCAAACTGTCACTCCCATTTCATATATCTCAAGCTAATTATCTATTACTTTCGCTCGCACGAACACGTAGTTATTTACAATATGATTAAGTGCGCTGGTTCGTGTTTTCATATAACAATATCTGTTCAATGCCGAAATTGCAACTACTTGAACATCAGACGCGACTGTATTTAAATATTCCCTGCGATTTTGTACATAATAAATATGGTTAAGTTGTTTTTATTTATCGTTCCTACTTATTAAGATAGTCGTAGCTTACTTCAATTTGAGCAGATATTCATTTTCCTGTCACTTTTGTTTGCATTTATATATCGTAGGATATCTTCGTTATATCGCGACACTAGCAGCAATCTCGTGGCGATCATATTAATAGGTGGCGCCTAATAAGTAGAACTTATGACCCTTCCGGGTGTGGTTGTTGTACCTCGCTTTACTGTACACGCTGCTTTGTTTGTAATATGTATCATTCCGACTTGGGATCAGTAAAGGTATGTACATTGTACGTATGCATGTAAATCCATACCAATGTTCCCTCTAATATTTTCCTGTGCGCGCGAAAGTGGCGGTTGCTTGAGCAGAGTTATTCCCGCGCGAGTAATAAAACTGAGCAACACATTTTCAGTATACAGACTACAGTACAGACTAAATAGGCCTACACGTTTGTAATAATGTCTTTTTTAAAGAAGATGTGTGGCTTAAGTAGGTTAATAATGAAGGGGTCCCTACCTAGCGGGATCTCGATCCCTTTTGGGAACCCCTTTGTTGCCTGCCTCTCTTTGGACAGTTTTCACTGCTTGTGCTGTGTCAAATGGCTACAATAAACGATTAATTGATTGATTGATTGATTGATTGATTGATTGATTGATTGATTGATTGATTGATAATTCAATGGCCAGTTAAACGAAACTTTAGCTCATAATATGTATTTTCTAACAAAACTTGTGCGCGGAATTTTGAAACTGCTGCGCGGCATTTTTCAATGAGATGCGCAGCTTCGCAGCCGCGCACCTTAGGGGAAACAATGAATTCCATACATGTACAGTATGTATGCAGGCATGTACAGTATGTATTATTATGCATATGTATGAGTGTATTTGACCTGTACATGCGATTGTATGTTTACAATACTTATAAAATATGTACAGAATGTTGTCGGCCTACAGCCTACGTATAGACATGGTTCTGCATGTATTCGCCTCTAATAATTTCAGAGGCATGAAATACCTTGCGTAGGGTGTAGACTGTAGAGGAATCCTTAGTAAGGAACCGGAATTGGTTTATCATCTGCAATGCCAAGCAAGGCAATATAACTGTCTAAACATTTTCTTTGTATTTATGTTAGTGTCGCGTGAACGTAATTTGTAACACTGGTTAAACATACTTTGTTTTGCAGAGGGTGAGTCATCGTTCTGAGGCGCTCACAACAAATAGGCCTGCTGAAGTTTACGGACTGGCCTTCCTTGTGATGATTACTTACCTGGTTAAAAACCTCGCTTAAAAATGGCAGAAAAGAATTCGAAACCATCCGGTAGGAAAGTGTCCCAGTCTTCAGGAGCAGACAAAAGTAAACCTCCGTTTACCTTCAGTCAGCAAACCACAGTACAGAAGCAAAAGGCTGTAATACCACCGACACCAAGGGCATCTACAAGCAGACCAACTTCAAGTTACAGGTCACAACCCATGCAACCAAAACAAATGAAACCTGAAAGCAAACTATCTTCACGTCACAAGTCAAAACCTTTTCTAGGTAAAGAAAATTATCAAGAATTGATACTTAAGCAGTTTATCTACTTTATTTTGTTATTTAGTTTATCGGTTTTATTCAATCATTCATTCATTCTGAGAATATATATATATATATATATATATATATATATATATATTAGGGTGTCCCAGAAAAAACTTTTTGTCGAACATCTTGGGTCTCACCAGCCAAAAAGTTTCCTTTGTAGATGACAATGTCTGTGGAAAATTTTCAATTTTTTCAGATGCTATTTAGGGGTCCCCCAAAGGGTCCTAACTTTAGTCTTCATTTCTATCGTAAAATGCTCGTTATTTGCACGTGTTTCAATCTAGAATATTGCAAGGCTGTTAGTGATGGCCAGAAAAATGATACTTCGCAGAAACCAACCATTCCTTATTTTCCCTCCATTATTCTATTCATTATTGTCTAGAAATATTTTTTACCGAATTTTAATATGTTATCCTGAGGTCCATCAAAGCCCCCAAACATACCCTACTTAAACTCCCAGCTCTCATGCTTGGGTCTTGGAATGTCGGTCCATTATTGATTTACTCTTATTATCACAAAAAATAAAGAATAGTCCGATGTGGATGAACTTTTTATGGTTCGTTTGTCTCGACAGGAAAAAAATACAGGAATAAATTCAGGGTCATTCAAGGTCATTAAAACGAAATCTATCAAAAAACAAAGAAAAATGATCAGATCTCGGCCAATCATTGTTGAAATTGGTTAACTCTTTCTTGCGTTTCTCGTCATGATAAGGGCTACCTGTGATAAGAAACAAGGATACCAAATGTAAGACGATCGATTTTTTGTGTTAGTCTTCCAGAAGACAGAGTACTAAAAGACTAATACAATCCAAAGTTATTTAAAGGTCGAAACTTAAAAATCAAGGTCAGATGACCATATCTCAGAACCCCTTTAACGAAACAACATTTGGCTGATCTACGATCATATTTATTTGATTTTGACGTGTTGACCTTGAAATAACCTTGGATTGTGTTAGGCTTTTAGTACTCTGTCTTCTGGAATTTAGCCCTGATCGGTCTGAGCAAACAGGCAAAAGAATAACTTAAATAGAGCAACATTTTACCGAGTTAAGGCAATTTCCTCAAATTTTTCTCTGAACTTGACCTTTTGGTCCTTAAAATAACTTTCGATCGTCTTACATTTGGTATCCTTGTTTCTTATCACAGGTAGCCCTTATCATGACGAGAAACGCAAGAAAGAGTTAACCAATTTCAACAATAATATTATTGGCCGAGATCTGATCATTTTTCTTTGTTTTTTATAGATTTCGTTTTTATGACCTTGAAACGACCTTGAATTACCCTGAATTTAATCCTATATTTTTTCCTGGATGTAGCTCTCGTCGAGACAAACAAACCATAAAAAGTTCATCCACGTCGGACTCTTCTTTAATTTTTTTGATAATAAGAGTAAATCAACAATGGACCGACATTCCAAGACCCAAAGCGCCTTGAGTTCTGGGAGTTTAAGTAGGGCATATTTGGGGGCTTTGAAGGACCTCAGGATAACATATTAAAATTCTGTAAAAAATATTTCTAGACAATATATGAATAGAGTAATGGGAAAAAAAATAAGGAATGGTTGGTTTCTGCGATGTATCATTTTTCTGGACACCCCTAACAGCCTTGCAATATTCTAGATTGACACACGTGCAAATAACGAGCATTTTACGATAGAAATGAAGACTAAAGTTAGGACCCTTTGGGGGACCCTAAATAGCATCCGAAAAAATTGAAAATTTTCCACAGACATTGTCATCTACAAAGGAAACTTTTTGGCTGGTGAGACCCAAGATTTTCGACAAAAGTTTTTCTGGGACACCCTAATATATATATATATATATATATATATATATATATATATATATATATATATATATATATAGCGCCTCTTCAAGAGACCTACTCAGAGCTCTGCGCTAGCCTATTACGATGTTAAGTGTCATTACGAACGAAAATATTACCTCAGTTAGCAAAGCACAGTTCACAGTAAGCTAGAAGAGTCACCAGTGTCGGATCCACACACACATGTGGAACCAACCAGCAGATTCCCATGGAAAGCTAAAGATGGCATGGATGTTCAGAGATTATCTGCGCCAAGTTGCGGCGATAGAGTAGAGCATTATATTACACACATCTATCAACATTAGTTCATACAGGCGTGCCCTTGTGGTAAGAAACCTTTTGGCTGTAAACTGAGTAACAGCACCAGATTGTTCAGCTCCTCTTGACTGACAGGAATCTGCTAGAAAGTTATTGAGAGACATAATTCCTCATTCTCAAGAATTAGCCTAAGGGTTGCGCCGTCAGGTCCCATCGGACCTTGTAAATTCCGCAGGACTCATGTATTGTATTGTATCTATAAATTTATATAGCGCCTCTCACAGTGAACACAAATCAGAGGCGCTCTTGTCTTCTTGCAGTTGATACTTCAATTCTGCTCAGATGTAACGTGCTGTTAGATTCCCCGCTCTGCATCAAGAGAGTCCTCTATGCTAGGGTTCAATGACAATGCCCACCCCTCTTCGAACACTGTGGTCAACTGCGCAATGAGTAAAACAAAGCACCTGTTATTTCTCTAAACTCTTTGACATTTACCTGATCGCAATCAGGTACAATGTCAAAGAGTTTAGGGAAATAACAGGACTGGTGCTCTGTGCCAATCAGAGATGTCTTTCAAAATAAACGAATATAATTAGTACCAACTGCCTAATCCTACGAAGCAGGCACAACACCAAGAAGTAACGTTCGCTCACAAGCAGTTTTGCTGGGTTCTTTGAAGACGGAAGGCTAGCTGTAATGAGAGCTCTGCAAATGTCATTAATACGCCCATGTCTTGCTACCTGGCCAGGGTCTAAGCGACATGATCAACCCTGTGAGCCACCATCTGCAACTGGAGACCAAGATGAGCATTTTATGGGGAACATAAAGCTTGATTTCAATTCAAAGATCAATTGAACTTCGAAAATCGTCTAGCTAACTGTGTCTTGATGTAAACGACGGTGGAATTAGAAACTGGCGAAGTTGGCCTTTTTGAGATACGAATCTACAAAGAAGTCAAAGTTGCTGAATATGCGAAGCTTCAAAGAACAAAGAATTCAAGGTTTCAGTAGTAACGAAGAAGTCGAAGTGAAATGACTGGCGAAAACAAGACAACGAACCGTTTGAGCGGTGGAAAGGTATGCAATCTAATTTGTTTCAAACAAAGGAAATAACAAACCCTTTAATTAATTATCATTCACACAAAAAGACCACTGTTTTGCACAAGAAAATCACCGAAGTACAGAAGTAAGATGCAGAAGTTTGCTGCTCAAAAGAGTCGAAATTTAGAAGATATCTGCTGAAAAAATGAAAACAGGTTTCGTTGAAGGCCGGTTTTAAAGAAAGACAATTAAAAGATATGTCACGTGAGGACATGCTTCAAACGCTCGAAGAAGTATGGTTAAGCTAAAAGAACAAGCAGAAGAAGTCGCGGTTGAAAACGCTGTAGAAAAGGCAGAAGAAAAACTGCCTGGGCCTTAGCCTGGGTCTATGTCAATGGCTAATGCAATGGATGATGATGACAAGACAGAAAGAGTAAGAGAGAACGAGAAAGAGAGAAAGAGATAGAGAGAGGGAGAGACAGCCAGCCAGAGACAGACTGAGACAGACAGAGAGAGATTAGAAACGAAGACAAGAAGAATTGTGTAGTCAGAGAGAGAAAGAGGAAAAGTAGAACAGGGTCATAGGCAGAACTTTAGTTGCCAAGGCAGCAGTTCGAAATTCAATTAGCGGATTTGAGAAAAGATAGAGAAGAGGTTGAGCGAAGAAGATTGGAGCGTGATCGAGTTTGAAAAGGCTCGGAGAAGTGACGAAGAAATACGTCGGCAATACGTTGAAGAGCAGAGAAGGCGTGAAGAAGAAAGGGAAAAGGAGTGACTGTTGGAGTTGGCACGCGCAGAGCAGGCTAAAGAAGAACCGAGGCTTCAAAAAGAAAGTTAGGAACGGGCAGAAGCGGAAAGACAAGAAGACCAACTTTGCAATCCTCAGACATCTGAGGTATTTTCTCGGTCTCTCACACAGGATGTGACTCGCCGTCTCGGGCAGAGTTTGATCCTGAGCCGAATCGATGGCCACAGCGCAGTATCATTCGCTTCAGGCAGTCATCAACGCTGCTGCTCGTCTGCTCATGCGATTCAAAAAGTTCGACCACATCACAAACGCAAGTTAGATTCGAGATCAGCTTCAGGAGTTCAGAATAGGCGAGCGAGTCAAATTCAAATTTGCATCATGTAGACTGAAAGATGTGTTGAACTATTGTGTGAGAAGTCGAAAGGAGGACACGGATTATGAGAGAAGAGCTATTTAATTTATTACGAGAGGAGCTATTTAATTTGTCAGTACTGTTGCGGATAAATTTAAAGAGTCACTACCGTCTGGTCCTCTACAGTTAGTGTTATCAACCGAAGGAACGGAATGTTTCGAAGATAATGTTGTGGCAGACCCAACGGACATTCTATCAACAATCGGATTGGTTTGGCTTTTCCTAATAAGACAAGTGATGAGCGTTGGGAATGAAACCAAAACCAAAGTGGAAAGTGGAAAAGTAATCAAGAAACAGGAAACCAATTCAAGGGTAAAGAATTCCAGGCTAGCTCTACTTTTGCACATGAAAACAGGGAACCGCTGCTTGATCGTCAGATGTTTAATAATATGCAGTGCTTTTTTTCAGCCGGAGCGGTCCGGAGCGGCGTTCCGGTACCTTTTTCAGCGTTGCAAAAATAATTTCGTTAATTTAAATTCTTAATAAAAAATTATTTAAAATTATTTCAATACTTTAACACCTTGTGAGTATGTCTGCTGGGCGCTGGATGCCTGTGTCCGTCTATGTTCGTGTCTGTTCCTTTGCATGTGCCCCTCCGTCCGTCTGTTTGGCAAGCCACGAAGTCTGGTCATTGTGACTTTGTTCTTATTAGCGCTCTGGCAGTGGTATGCAGATGCAAAGATCGGTCCATTGTGGCACAGCGGCTCATGAAACATGCGATCCTTGAATGACCTCTAGTCTACTTGGCGGTCGATTGCCGGTCAACTCTACCATATGCCAGCTTGTTTAAGAGAGATTTACTCAATAATTAACGTAGATTATAATTACACCGTGCTAATCAATCAATCAATCAAAACTCTTTTATTGAAGCCGTATCAAATCAAATCACATAGGCCTAACATTTCAACATAAAATATCAGGATTGGCCGCAAGAGGAGTCCCAAAAGGGATCAAGATCCCGCTAACTAGGGACACCTAGAACAACATTTCAGAAATCTGAATTAGCTAAATCCTTGATAAACAGTGCAACGTCAAGTTTCGTACAGCAATGCAAACAGTATAGTACACATTACACAGTAAATCAGGGCTTATTCTAAGGAATTTTATAAACTGCACATGAGGGACGAATTGGGAGGTCTGGGCAGAGTGGCGTAACCAGTGTTTAATCTACTCCCTTGCTGTCGGGGGGGATCGAGGGTTCTCGGGGGTACCCCCACATATTTGAAGAGTTGACGACCGGGCAATTTTCTCGAGGGGGTTTTCCAAGAGAATTTTCGAGGCGGGGTAGTAACAAGAGTGTTCCAAGAATTTTCGAGGGGGTAGTAACGAGAGTTTTCCAACAAAATTACCCCTCTCGATCCACCTGACCGCGGAGGGAGGGGGGTAGACGTTCCAGAAGAAAATTGTCAGAAGCCATATTTTGCGTCCCCCCCTGTCCTGCCTCGTTACGCCACTGGGTCTGGGGAATGTTGGTTTAGGTCTACAAAAAATAACTGCACAAAAGCAGGCGTGATAGTGGTTGTAGTAGGCCAGTCATTAAGCGACCTTGAACTGAACCTTGGTATGTAGAACAAAAAGTGGTCTTCATAACCGCACTAGGTATGTATGTCAAAAACTGATAGCAGCGTCAGAATAATCGTTCCTGATGATGTCATTTGACCTTTTACCTGTACTTTGGGCTGGATTGAGCCAGGAGTTACAGTCGATCCTAATGAAATGAGCCAGAAGTTACAGTCGATTATAATGAAATGAGCCACAAGTTACAGTCGATCCTAATTAAATGAGCCAGAAGTTACAGTCGATCCTGATGAAATAAGCCAGAAGTTACAGTCGATCCTAATGAAATGAGCCAGAAGTTACAGTCGTTCCTGATGAAATAAGCCAGAAGTTACAGTCGTTCCTGATGAAATAAGCCAGAAGTTACAGTCGTTCCTGATGAAATAAGCCAGAAGTTACAGTCGATCCTAATGAAATGAGCCAGGAGTTACAGTCGATCCTAATGAAATGAGCCAGGAGTTACAGTCGATCCTAATGAAATGAGCCAGGAGTTACAGTCGATCCTAATGAAATGAGCCAGAAGTTACAGTCGATCCTAATGAAATGAGCCAGAAGTTACAGTCGTTCCTGATGAAATAAGCCAGAAGTTACAGTCGTTCCTGATGAAATAAGCCAGAAGTTACAGTCGATCCTAATGAAATGAGCCAGAAGTTACAGTCGTTCCTGATGAAATAAGCCAGAAGTTACAGTCGTTCCTGATGAAATAAGCCAGAAGTTACAGTCGTTCCTGATGAAATAAGCCAGAAGTTACAGTCGATCCTAATGAAATGAGCCAGGAGTTACAGTCGATCCTAATGAAATGAGCCAGGAGTTACAGTCGATCCTAATGAAATGAGCCAGGAGTTACAGTCGATCCTAATGAAATGAGCCAGAAGTTACAGTCGATCCTAATGAAATGAGCCAGGAGTTACAGTCGATCCTAATGAAATGAGCCAGGAGTTACAGTCGATCCTAATGAAATGAGCCAGGAGTTACAGTCGATCCTAATGAAATGAGCCAGAAGTTACAGTCGATCCTAATGAAATGAGCCAGGAGTTACAGTCGATCCTAATGAAATGAGCCAGAAGTTACAGTTCTTCCACTACTAACGATACAGGGATTACAACTCTTCACTCGGTTTTTTGTATCGGTATACATCCAATCCTGGTTTACTGTCAGAATTCACTCCATGTAATGATGATTATGATGATGATGATGAGTTCTCTGCCCGAAGGCAGGTCCATTGGCTTTACGCCACCCGGGGATGAGATGAGTGAGGTGGTTTCCCGTTGCCTTCCTCGCAGACAATTATGGGCGAGCAACTTGTCCATGGTCGCTACGCAGTGGCTTGAGGTAGATTCGAACCTGCGACCCTCCGGTTGCAAGGCACAGAACATACCGCTACACCACCGCGTCCCATATAATGACATCCTGTTAATTCAGAGATTATGGTTTCAGCAGTACTGGACTTAAAGCAGTGCAATGCCATTCGTGGTACTTAAGTCCAGAGCTTGAAGCCCTTGCGTTGTTCTCCGACCTTTTAACGACTGAAGTGAAAGAAGAACTGATGCTCCACACGATCTCCAAATGAGGATCACACTTATTCAAGTCTTTCCCAAAAGCTTTAGCAGATCTACAAATTTCTCACACTTTCTTCCGGACTACCGGCATCGACGGCAGCTTTCTAGAGAGTCTTGTGGATAGTTGGTCATCTGTGAAATCGTACCAGGAAGCTGATTGGACTGAATGTGTCAATATTTTGCACTTTGCACCACCTCAGAGCAAACCATGTTTTGGATTACTGTACTCACTGTTACAGTGCTATAGTAGCTAATAGTAACAAATTACTCCAAACTATAAATTTTAGCAGCCTTGATATATCCTAGAATGAAACATGTGTATATGACGAGCATGTAATGCTAAAAATGAATGGGGACCCCTAAATAGTATCTGAAAAACTGAACATTTTCCCCAAACATTATCATCTACCAAAGAAATGCTTTGGCTGGTGAGACCCAAGACTTTAAAATATTTTTCGCGACACCCTATCATACACACACACACCTCACACACACACACACACACACACACACACACACACACACACACACATACGTGTGGGAGGTGTAATTCCATGACATGCGAATTTGTAATGCATAGTCATGACCGACTTTGACAGCTTATATCTTCATAACCACTGGCACTAGAGCTACGCGGT
>JACEVL010000711.1:0-40787 GCA_020284085.1 Aporrectodea caliginosa
GTTGCTGGCGCATTGCAGAGACCGAAGGGCATCACCTTCCATCGATAGATGCCTCGACGCGTAACGAACGCGGTCTTATCCGCATCCCTAGGATCCATAGCCACCTGGTGGTATCCGCTCCTTAAATCCAGCGTACTAAACCATCCTCCACCGGAGAGAGCATCTAAACATTCGTCAATTCTAGGGAGCGGGTATGAATCCTTCCTTGTCCTCTCATTTAATTGCCTGTAATCTATGCAAAAACGGAGGGTCCCATCCTTCTTACGAGCCAAAACCACGTTAGCCGCCCACTCGCTAACAGCGGGTTCAATCGTCCCAGCGGCCAACATACTGTCCAGCTGTTCGTCTATCGCAGCCCTATGGGGAAGCGGTTGGCGCCGTAGAGGCTGTCTAACAGGACCTGCATCTCCCGTATCAATCCGATGAGTGGCCACGTTTGTCCGGCCAAGATCGCCTTCCCTTACCGAGAAAATATCACTGAATTCAGTCAACAGTTCCCGCAATTGGTCTCGGGTCTCGGGTGTCACCTCCTCGGGGAGATCGGCCATCAACATCTCGCAAGGAGCCGCCTCACCAACCGGCTCCTCACCCTTATCACGGGTCTCCCGACACTCAACTTCGACCGGGTGCAACCCTCCCAACAACTGGTCCTTAACCAACCTTACAGGATCCTCGGTCAAGTTTACTACCCGGACCTGGGTCGTTCTGGCGTCATCGCCTACTACGACCCGTGCAAGATGGACCCCGGACTGATTTCCTTGGCATCTGTCATCCAGGCCGGCGCTACCGACGACAAATCCCCGTACAGGGTCTTTACAGGGACATCGAATTGACACTTGGGCAAGACTACAACCTCCTCAGCTACAATTACCCGACGGCACCACCCGGCTCCATTACCTCTTACCAGGGAAATACGTTTCCGACCAATGAACAAGGCCCCGGTCCCAAAACCTAGGCGGCATCGGTGTTCCCTCAACCAATCCATACCCAGCATGGGGTCAGTTATCTGATCGGACACCAAAAATGCACTAGAGATCTCAAATCCACTCCTAACCTTAATGGGAACCCTTATCTCACCCAAAACCCGTATATCGGACCCGTTCGCAGCCATCAAGTACCGGTTACAGGGACGAATCTCTAACCCCTGTACAGTAGAGGAAGGTATGAGGCTCACCTCCGATCCGGTGTCGACCAGGCAGAGTTGAGAGCGTCCATTGATCGTCCCTCTGACGTAGACAGCGTTGAAGGTTGCACGGTTGGGTACTCTTGGATGGGTCGTGTGATTGGCGGCCACCGGCTCCGTCGGCGTCGAATCTTGGGTTTCTGTCTCGGTCGCATCCGGGCGATGGCGGGCCCGGCGTGACTGGCGGCAGTTGCGGGCGAAGTGGCCTGGTTGGCCACAGTTGAAGCAATTCATCTCTCGCCTCGGTCTTTCTTGGTTGTCGGCGTTGGTGTTTCCCGGGCGACTCTCTCGGCCCGGTCCTCGGTTGCGGTCTCCAGGGCGAACGTCTCGGTCCGGCCCAGGATCAGCCGGAGGCGTACGACCTCGCAGCTCCCGGAACTGTCGGTCGAACTTGCCTTCGAGCTCCCGTTGCCATCGGCGTTGCTCTTCCTTCTGGATGGCCAGGAACCGATCCAACTGCACCTGGATCTGGTCGCTCACATCGGTCTCCCGAGTGCCACGCACCCGGTTGGGCGGCGGTCTCCGACGGTCGTCCTGGCCCATTGTGCTTCGGTAAGCCTCCAGACGTAGCGCCGTTGTTGTAACGATTCCCTTGATATTAATACAAACATTCCCATCTATTACATGTATAAGCCTAAGTAGATATTAGATAAGAGTATACAAATATCAATTAACTGTTACAGTAGCATTTGTTGTATTAGACATTATTAATTGACCGGCGTAGATTGACTGGCAGTTCAGAGATTTTATTTAATTAATGGGGTTAATAATTTGAACGTCATGGATACACTACGGAGTTGTGATCATGCCATTGGCTGAATTCAAAAGGAGTCACGGTTGCCTAACCGCGCATGCGCACTGAAGCTACAGGTGAGGTGGAAAAGAACCGTTACGGACTTCTTCATCCGTCGCTGATGAGAATGGACGTTGTGTAAACGCTTCTAGTTGCGACGATAAAGCAATAGAGCGTTATAAAGTTTAAACAGTCGTAAGTCGATACGATTACGACTTGAACTATACTCGGATAGTATAGGAACAGTGTGGTAGCTATAGATTCAGTCTGAGGAATCTTTAATTCGAGCGAAGCCAAACGTCGTCTCGCTACACACAGGAATTCAAATCTTCGAACGTTGTTTGAGTTCGTTGTCGGAACTTATTCGAACTGAACGGTGGATTAATCGTACGTTGTGGAGTTAACATTGAAGCTTTAAAGTACTGTCTTTATTCTTCATAACTCCTACGCTTTCTTGAGAATATGTGGAGCTACATCAAATTAATTACAAAGAGAATGGATCAGCTCACCTGGTCAACCGACGCCATCGCCTTCATCCAATAGTGAAGACTGCGCATATCCGTGGTGGAGACATTTCGAAGTGCCTAGAAGTTGCTTCAAATATCTACGTGGGAGGTATTTTAGATTCCCCATAATACTTAAGACTAGATATATTATGCCGGTCTAAGTAAGGTTAAGTTAGAACATTTAGTAATTTCAGTTAATTACCCCTAGACTAGATTAAACGAGACCATATTGTAATATTTGACATATTCATTTAAATTATAATTAATATTCAAACTAGCTGAGTTGACTTGATTTTATTGGTTGAACTGTAAAATATGACACACATTCAACCAATCACGATTGATAAAGACATTAAAGGTAACACGTGTTCACGATCAGGACACACTCTATTATAGTCTTATAACTATAAGTAGGGGATCGTTACAAATCTGGGTGCCACGTCCGAGATTAGAACAATTAATTTAGATAATTAATTAGGGGATATAAGCCACGGATTAGTGTGATTAGCTCCACAGTAGCGTTAGTAATAGATATTACTGATTCTGGTGCGATTGGAAATTGACTAACGTATTAATTGTATGCGTGACGTAGCTGCAAGTCGAAACGCTGACGCTTATTGGTTATCGTAAGGTCAGGTTAAAAGTGACGTAGCTGCAAGTTGAAACGCTGACGCTTATTGGTTATCGTAAGGTCAGGTTAAAAGTAGTACTTATAAGGCCAACTGTTATTGGTGTGAAATAGGTCAGGTCAAGGTAGTTCACGAAAGTTTAAACAGTGTCTATCGAATTTTTATAGCGCGTTCGCCTATAATTAATAACCATTTCAATGGCAGCTGAATTCCAAAAATGGATGAAGATTGCGTCAGATATGGGATACGAAGGAACAGACCTGAGGGAGTTTGTTCGAGTAAAACAAGAAGAATGTAAAGCGGAGAGATTAGCAGAACGAGAACGCGAAGAAAAGAAACGCGTTGAGGACATAGCGAGAGAAGAAAAGAAACGCGTTGAGGACATAGCGAGAGAAGAAAAGAAACGCGTTGAGGACATAGCGAGAGAAGAAAAGAAGCAAGCGCTAGAAAGAGAGGATAAACTTAGAGAAGCTAATCTGAAACAAATGGAGATAGAACAAAAGAGAATCTCAGATGAGAGAGAAGCGAAACTGAAACAGATGGAGTTAGAAAATATGAAGGAAATCAAATTGAAAGAATTAGAAATTAGAGCGGCTCATGATAAGCAGCAGGCAGAAAGAGGAGATTTCGTTCAAGATGGTGTAGGAAGAGAGCATGCTGGAGATCGTTCTAAGAATGTAAAGATGCCAATGTTTCGGGAAGAACGGGATTGCCTCGACGCTTACCTGCTAAGGTTTGAACGGGCTTGCGTTGTTTACGAGGTACCCGAGAGGTTTTGGGCAATGACACTTGCTAGGTCGCTTGAAGGAAAAGCCCTAGAAGTCTATCAGAGACTCGACGTTGAGCAAGCGCATGATTACGAGAAGTTAAAGCAGGAATTACTTAGAAGGTTCAAGCTCACGGAAGGAGGGTACCGCAAACTTTTTAAGACTTCTAGAAGACAGGAAGATGAGACAGTAGAACAATTCCTACAGAGAGTACAGAGGTACTTAAGACAGTGGTTGTTAATGGCAGGGTTCAAAGATGATTATGAAGGTTTGGAATCCTTGATTTTGAAAGACCAGTTCTTTGTCACTTGTGATGATGACATGAGATGTTTTCTAAAGGAAAAAGGAAAAATGAGTTTAGCAGATACGCTAGTACAGGCCCAGAACTACGTTGAAGCAAAAGAAAGCAGAGAGAAGAAGTGGGTCCCCACTTTTAAGAAGCGGGATAAAGATCTTAGAGATCACATAAGAGAGTCTGGACGAAAGGAAAGTGAGAAGCATAATGGGAATCCTAACAAGAATAAATCCAGAGATCATGGAGGTCAGTTTAAGAATGAGTGGGATTTCAGAGAACGTAAGGCAGTGAGTGACAACGTCGATAATAAGAAGCGGGGATGTTACAACTGCGGATCGTGGCTACATTATGCAAATAAGTGCGATAAAGCGAAACAAACAAATAAGACTCACACGGTGGCTACGATGCAATGTGTAGAGGAAAAGAAAGGTGATGAAGCGAGACCAACAGTACACATAGCATGTTACAAACATAACAGCGCTAAAAGTAACGATGGCAAAACTCTCGCTGAAAAGGAAAACATGAGTACCGTTTTAGTTAATGGACAAACAGTGAGATGTTTATACGATACGGGTTCGTCATGTGTTGCTGTGAGGAAAGGTTTAGAAAAACCTAGACCTTACACAGGACGTAAGGTGACTTGTGTTTTTGCTAATGGGATGCGAGAAGATTATCCCACGGCCTGGATAGACATACAAGGAGATGAATTTGTGGGAAGTGCTGAAGCACTAGTAATCGAGAATTTAGTTGTAGAACTAATTGTTGGGCCGAGTTTATATGAGAAGGCTCGTATCATCCAGAAACCAGTGGTGAAGACAATTGATGTGGGAACAAACACTGAGATAGTTACAGAAACTATGCTCAAGAAAGACAGTCGAGAAAGGACTATAAATGATCACAAGGTTTTAAATGATGATAAAGCCAAGATTAAAGAACCTGAGGATAGTCCAATAGAACAAGATGGACGAGCTCAAATAGAGGAGACCACGGAGGAAAGATTAGCAGCGTATAATACACGTACACACGTGGCTGAGGATAAGAAACGGGTTGAAAAACCTTTAAAATGGCCAACGTTTCCAAATTTGAAGATGAAGCCAGAGGAGATCGTAGAAATGCAAATGAAAGATGAGACATTAGCAAAGTATTGGGAATTGGCAAAGAAAAACGAAGGTGGAGATAATAATGAATACCGAGGAAACCCGTTGTTTGTGGTTAAGAAAGGAATTCTATACCGGAAGTACAAAGAAGTAATGAGGGATGAAATTAAACTGCAATTGATGGTCCCAAAAGAACTTAGAGAAAAAGTAATGATGGTGGCACATGAGTCTCTGTTGTCAGCTCATCAAGGGATCAAGCGTACACAAGATAAGGTGTGTAAAGAATTTCACTGGCCCTCAGTTTTGAGTGACATCAAAAGGTATGTTATGAGCTGCGATGTGTGCCAGCGAGCAATTAACAAACAAGGAGTGTCAAAAGCACCATTAGGACACTTACCACTGATTGAAGAACCGTTCAGGATGATCTGTGTAGATATCGTAGGTCAAATCGAACCCAGATCTAGTGGGGGACATCGATACATATTGACGATTGTAGACATGGCTACGAGATTTCCAGAGGCAATTCCACTCAAAGGAATTAGTACTGAGGAGGTGGCTGATAGGTTGTTTGAATTTTATTGTCGGATGGGCTTTCCACAAAGAATTCACACAGACAGAGGTAGTCAATTCACTTCTGAATTAATGGCGGAAGTAAACAAGCTCTTGATCATAAGGCACACGTTTACTAGTCCTTATCATGCTATGGGCAACGGAGTCGCAGAACGCCTTAATGGTACGATTAAGACAACTCTTAAGAAGTTGATAGTGGAACAACCTAAAGAATGGGATCGTTACCTCATCCCATTGTTATTCGCACTGAGAGACAGTGTACAAGAGGGACATGGATTTAGTCCATTTGAATTAGTGTATGGACGGAGCACTAGAGGACCCATGAAGATTTTAAAAGAGTTGTGGACAAGAGAAGGTGTAGAAGAAGAAACACGTGATGCCTATAGCTACATGTTGGGATTACAGGAGAGAATCAGTGAAACATGTAAAATAGCGCAACAGGAAATTGCAAAGACTCAAATTAAGAATGAGAAATACTACAACAAGAGATCGCGATATCGCAAGTTAGATATTAGCGATAAGGTATTGTTGTTGCTACCACTCAAGACTAATAAGTTGCAATTGAAGTGGCAAGGACCTTATGTCGTAAGAGACAAGGTCGGTGAATATGATTATCGGATAGAAGATGACAAAGGTAGAGTGAAGACCTATCACATAAACATGTTGAAGAAATATAACGAAAGGAATGTAGGAGGCGTGGATGAAGAGAGGGAAGAAATGTTAGCTGCAGTGGTGACTGTAGTTAATGATGGTGACACAGATAAAGAGGAGGAATTGTTGGAACTGTATAATGGAATACAGAAAGAAACTTATAAGGATGTTCAGATAAATCCACAATTGACTGAGAAAAAGAAGGGAGAACTGAGGAAGTTAATAGAAGAGTATGGGGACATATTTTCAGACGTGCCAGGAAAGACGGAATTAGTCGAACATGAGATTAAGGTAACCAATGACACACCTGTCAGATCTAAGGCTTATCCAACACCCTACGGGTTACAACAAGAAATAGATCGAGAGATCGCTCAAATGTTAGAGAGCGGTGTAATCGAAAGGTCGGATGCAGCGTATGCAGCGCCGCTCGTGGTTGTTAAAAAAACGGATGGCTCTAATAGATTGTGTTGCAACTATAAACAGTTGAATAAGATAACGATCTTTGACCCAGAGCCAATGATGGCAAATGAGGATGTATTCAACAAATTGAGCGGTAGTAAAATCTTTAGCAAATTTGATTTTTGCAAAGGATATTGGCAAATCCCCATGAGCGAGAGTTCGAAAGATCTTACCACGTTTGTGTGTGCAAATGGATTATTTCGTTTTCTCGTAATGCCATTTGGATTAATAAATAGCGCTTCAAGCTATAACCGAATGATGAGGAGATTACTGGAAGGATTAAGACATCTCGAAAGTTATGTCGACGATGTACTTGCTCATACGAAAAGTTGGGAAGAACACTTAGTAGCTTTGAGAGAATTCTTCGAGAGAGTTAGGAGAGCTAAGTTGACCCTCAAACCAAAGAAATGCCAGATTGGATTTGATACGATCGATTTTCTGGGACATACGTTGAGTGGCGATCATATCAAGCCGAAAGAGGAATCTATCGATAAGATCAAGGAAATGCCCCGACCTAAGAATAAGAAACAAGTGAGGAGTTTCTTAGGAGCTGTAAATTATTATAGGAAATTTATACCCAACTGTGCTGAAGTTATGAGACCGTTAACGGAGTTAACGAAGAAGAGCGCCAAGATAGTGGTTGACTGGAATGCCACTCTTGAAAAATCTTTTCAGGACTTAAAAATAGCATTGTCAGGAGATCCCATTCTGAAGTTACCTGATATAGGTGAAGAATTTGTAGTCAGGACAGATGCATCTAATGTTGCAATGGGATGTGTGCTGATGCAGAATTATGAAGGGATTATGCATCCAGTAGCATATGCTAGCAAGAAGTTCAGTGAGAGAGAGAGAAAGTATTCGGTGGAAGAGAGAGAGTGCCTTGCGATGGTGTGGGGGATTCAAAAGTTTAACCGGTACTTATATGGAAAAGAATTTACCATGAAGACTGACCACTGCGGATTACAATACTTAAAGACTGGTAGTATTAGGAATGCAAGGGTAATGCGTTGGTACTTAGCACTTCAGAACTATAAATTCAGAGTCAAATACATTAGAGGTAGTGACAATGTAGTCGCAGACTATCTAAGCAGAGGACAGGAGTAGTTAGTGTGTCAGAACCAGACGTAAATAGATGATAGGTAAATTAGAGTATAGGTAAGATAAATGGTGATTATCAGAGAATATCTATCTCTGGGAGTAATTAAGTGTTGTAAGAGTTATTATAGCGATAGCTATAGTTTTAATGTTAGTTTTATGTTGAACATAGGAATAGATGAGAAGTTTGTTTAATGTAACAAGGTCATAGAATAGAGAATTTATAGTAAATTCTACTTGTTGGGGGTCTGTTGTAACGATTCCCTTGATATTAATACAAACATTCCCATCTATTACATGTATAAGCCTATGTAGATATTAGATAAGAGTATACAGATATCAATTAACTGTTACAGTAGCATTTGTTGTATTAGACATTATTAATTGACCGGCGTAGATTGACTGGCAGTTCAGAGATTTTATTTAATTAATGGGGTTAATAATTTGAACGTCATGGATACACTACGGAGTTGTGATCATGCCATTGGCTGAATTCAAAAGGAGTCACGGTTGCCTAACCGCGCATGCGCACTGAAGCTACAGGTGAGGTGGAAAAGAACCGTTACGGACTTCTTCATCCGTCGCTGATGAGAATGGACGTTGTGTAAACGCTTCTAGTTGCGACGATAAAGCAATAGAGCGTTATAAAGTTTAAACAGTCGTAAGTCGATACGATTACGACTTGAACTATACTCGGATAGTATAGGAACAGTGTGGTAGCTATAGATTCAGTCTGAGGAATCTTTAATTCGAGCGAAGCCAAACGTCGTCTCGCTACACACAGGAATTCAAATCTTCGAACGTTGTTTGAGTTCGTTGTCGGAACTTATTCGAACTGAACGGTGGATTAATCGTACGTTGTGGAGTTAACATTGAAGCTTTAAAGTACTGTCTTTATTCTTCATAACTCCTACGCTTTCTTGAGAATATGTGGAGCTACATCAAATTAATTACAAAGAGATTGGATCAGCTCACCTGGTCAACCGACGCCATCGCCTTCATCCAATAGTGAAGACTGCGCATATCCGTGGTGGAGACATTTCGAAGTGCCTAGAAGTTGCTTCAAATATCTACGTGGGAGGTATTTTAGATTCCCCATAATACTTAAGACTAGATATATTATGCCGGTCTAAGTAAGGTTAAGTTAGAACATTTAGTAATTTCAGTTAATTACCCCTAGACTAGATTAAACGAGACCATATTGTAATATTTGACATATTCATTTAAATTATAATTAATATTCAAACTAGCTGAGTTGACTTGATTTTATTGGTTGAACTGTAAAATATGACACACATTCAACCAATCACGATTGATAAAGACATTAAAGGTAACACGTGTTCACGATCAGGACACACTCTATTATAGTCTTATAACTATAAGTAGGGGATCGTTACAAATCGGTAGGCTTCGTCCAGCGACTTGGGTTCTCGCTCGCGAATCTTGAGCGAGAGCTCCCGATCCCTCATCGCCTCCAGGAACGCGTCTTTGGCGATGATCTCCGTGGTTTCGTTGGCAGGAACCGGATAGGCAAGAACCACCAACCGACGAATTTCATGAAGGAGGTCGGATAGGCTTTCCCCGGCGCGCTGGCGGCGGTAGTAGAGTTGCGTCCGGAAGGTCTCGGCTTGGCCTTCCGTCCCGTAGCGTTGACGTAGCCGCTCCACCAACTGTTCGTAGGTCGCATCGGGCTGGGCCCCGAAGTCCCAGAGCAACTGAGTGGCGGCTTTCTCCAGGGAGCAGCGAAGGAAATCGACTTTGTCCGAAGCGGTCCACCGGTTGTGCCTCGCACACACCTCGAACTGAGACAGGAATGATTCCAGTGACCCTGTCCCATCGAAACGCCCGGGTTTCATCTGCATCGGCCGGTTTTTCAGCAGGCCGCCGACGCCCTCAAGCAGCCCCGGAAGAATCCTTGACTCGTCCTTCACTTCCCGGCTAACAGGTTCCGTGGATTTCCTTCGGTCGATCGGCTCCATCGGCTTCCACTCCTCGAAGCCAAAGTCGTCTGGCAGGCTGTTCCGGTCCGGCTTGATCTCCATCGGTCGCCTTCTCTCGGCGGGCGTAGAGCTTACAGGCTGCAGGACATCAAAGTCGACCAGCGGGTAGACGCGTGTGTCGTCCTCGTCTCCCATCGGTAATCAGCGTTTTCTGCAATCGTCTGACACCCCACTTCTGCTGTACCACTGTGGCGAAAATTGCCGTAGGGCGGATTCCGGTATCTCTTCTTTAGTCACCAGGATAGCGTCTTCGGAATCTTCCCTCTTCTTTGCTCGTCCGCTGAACTCGGCCTTTCCCGTCGGGCAAAGGACTTAATGGTGCCACCGACGATGCCTAACACTAGATTAACTTGGAAGACGACAGCAACTCAGATCGACACAGCAAATTGTATTATTGTTAACGTCAAATCAAAGATCAACAGCTTCAGACAACTACAACTTCAACTCTAGCACTCTGAACACTAACTCGCCTCTGAACACTAACTCACACACTCACCAACCGACGCAACAGGCGTCTCTATTTATAGTTTCTGCGAAGACAAATGTCCGCAGCCTTTTTGCGCAACCAATCGCGCGCGAGGACAAATGTCCGCAGCCTTTTTGCTTGCCGGCCTTTTTGCTTGCCGGCCTTTTTGCTTGCCGGCCTTTTTGTCGCCAGCCTTTTTGTCGCCGGCCTTTTTGCTTGCCGGCCTTTTTGCTTGCTGGCAAATATCCACATTACGTCACACTAGCAAATATCCACATTACGTCACAATAATAATAATAATAATAATAATAATAATAAAAATAATAATAATAATAATAATAATAATAATAATAATAATAATAATAATAATAATAATAATAATAATAATAATAATAGTAGTAGTAGTAGTAGCAGCAGCAGCAGCATCAGCAGCAGCAGCATAAGGTAACTGTGCCGAATAAGGCCCGGGTGGCAATAAGGCCCACCCACTTAAACTTGAAATATCTCCGAATCTATTCACCAGATGTCGCCAGAATTTTATATTGTTGACGGGCCTTCATCTGTGAACTACTGTAGTTGATCACGGGTTTTCTTTTCGGCGACATCTTTGAATTAAAAATATGGCAAGATTTTTGCGATAATTTATTTCGCAATTTTCTTATTTTCGGTTGTGTTAATATCGTAATTAATCCTCAGTCTGCGTATTGCATGCATGTTGCTATGATAATATATGTAAACAGTGGATATTGGCAAGACTATATAGACTGAAAAACTTAATTATGCACTTTAGAATTACCCGGATATTGGTCGAAGTGTTCATGGCGTGCTGGTGAGGGTAACAAGGCCCACCTTTCTGTGGGTAATAAGGCCCTATGCATTGTGTGCAGACAGGATAAACAGTTGAGCATGACGAAATGTGGACAGTGCGGACAGTGGTTACATGATGAATGTATTGGTTTAGATTCAGTAGTAGAAGCAGAAACATTCGTTTGCCCATATTGTGACGAATAATAAAATAATAAAATAATAATTTCAGGAAAAAGCCTGAATTAATGACTACACATTTTCATCACATTTATTTTATTCCGGAGGGCTATAATTAATCAATAGCTGTCCATCTCATAAGAAATAGTGTAAAACTCATGCTTGACATAGTAAAGTAAAGCGGACATTTACACGACGACAAAAGACACTTTTTAAGCTAAGCCTTATTACACGCAGTGTTGGGTAATAAGGCCCACATCACGACTTTTACAAAAAAATTAGTTGCTACTATGTGAAATTTTATTTCATCAAAATAATTAATCCACTATGTAACGGCTTCAACACACTCTTCATTTGGCTATTTTGCATAGTTACAGTTGCATACCAGTAGCCATTTATGGTAAAGTTCCTTAGGTGGCCTTATTCGGCACAGTTACCTTAGTAGTAGTAGTGTTTCGGGACGGGGTTCTATCCCGCTCCACTAGGCTGAGTTATTGACCAGGATGGCCCACCCGAGTGGAAGTTATGTCGGCCAGGTAAGGCCCTTGCGGTCTGCAAAAGACGCAGTGTTCAACAAATATTCTTTATTCAAGTCAAAGAGTTGAGTCGGTCCGGACTCTAATTAATAAAAGGCACAATTATCAAACTTCCGTGTCAGTTCACAGACGATCGCAGTGTAACTCAACGCAATGACCATTGGAAACGCTATCTGGTGACCGCTGGCAACGTTGAACTCAAAGAAATGATATACAATCACTTCACGCAAATCGCAACGTTCAGAACTTCGTCGAGCGCTTCAGTCCGATCGGAACACTGTCTGCGTGCTCCCGAAGATCACGAGTGTCTCTGGCGACGAATAGGTAAAGCACGACGACTATTCGCAATCTTTCAATGACGACTGTCCACGGCGTTCGACACTCTTCAACGACGACGACTGTTTGACTCCACGACGTTCGAAGTGTCCGTGTCCACCAGCGTTCGACAGATTGTGTCCGACGTGATCACCACCACCAGCCTGCCACCACCAGAGTGCTACCGATCGATCCGACGTGTGCTACCGATCGTTGTACTTCAGCTTAACGACACTTTTTCATATCGAAGATGATTAGTGTCGGAGGCAGAAAGCAACCTCGTAGGCCTACTCCACGCTTATATTGCGACCGAGCCACCGGCAGTAAAGAGCGACCGAGCCACCGGCAGTAAAGATCCGAGAAATTAATCTATGATAAATCGACCGACCGGGAATCGAACCCGGGCCGCCGGCGTGGAGAGCGGGCTACCAACCCACTCGACCACTCAGATCTACCGATCGTTGAAGAACTCCCTTTTTATAGCCCTCTGACTGCTGACGGGGGTGGGGTGAAAAAGCGTGGCAAGGTAGAGCGTGGCAAGCCGTGGCAACGTGGCAAGCCGAAGTGTGGCAAGCCGAGGCAGTGTGGCAAGCCGAGGCAGTGTGGCAAGCCAATCAGAGTGTGGCAAGCTGTGGCAAAGCGTGGCAAGCCGTGGCAACGTGGCAAGCCGAAGCGTGGCAAGCCGAGGCAGTGTGACAAGCCGAGGCGTGTGTGGCAAGGGGCGTAGCACGACGTAGCAACCCGTAGCAAGGCGTGACGAGGAAGACCATCACGAAGATGAGGAAAACCAATAATTACGACAAGGAAATCGTTACAGTAGTAGTAGTAGTAGTGGTGGTGGTGGTGGTGGTGGTGGTGGTGGCGGTGGTGGTGATAATGATAATGATAATGATAATGATGATGATAATAATAATAATAATAATAATAATAATAATAATAATAATAATAATAATAATAATAATAATAATAATATAAAAAATAATGATAATATAAGCAGTCTACCTGCACGGCTCCTGGAACGGTTCCCGAAAGCCTTCGCTGTCCACGTCGTCGGGAAGTGCTGCGGTGACAGAAGCACCCACACCTGTCGGTGGAGGGGCAGTGGTATCGGTTCAACCAAACCCCACAAACGGGGTCTACACAGCATAAGCCGGCAATGATAATGAAAGACTTCATCATCCAAGACAACACGGCACTAGGATACTTAAACACATCCCCAAAGGGGCCCGATTTGCGTGCTCTAAACTAAACCTTCACTGCGATCCTGTAAACCATTTGCGATAAACCCGTCAACTGCTATGTTTCGCCGCTAACATGCTGGAGCAGCCATCGCGGGCAGGGTGGAGACGTAACCTCGCGAATGTAGTCCAAAAACGATTGGACAGACAGGACTTTCGTCGAACGGATGTGAGACCATTCCGATTCAGGTAATGGAGAAAGAGGTAGTAAACGCGGTCCGATTTTTTTCTGGCGGAATCTTCTGGAGGCCCGGATAGCATGCGTCCCCAACACCTCCCGGAACTGCTGAAGAATGGCGAGTCCTCGAAGGATCTCCGTCAGGCGCTGACAGGATTCGTCAACATTATGCTGAGGGGTCGAATGCCCGCAGGAGGTCCGCAGCCTGATGTTCGGTGGTAGCTTCATAACCCTCTCAAAAAAGACCGAAGCATTCAGATAAAAAAATGAAGGGTGGGGGTTCGATACCCCTCTAGCTTATGCTATCGCAATTACCTATGTGCCCTACGACCAGGCTCGCCTGAGCCGCGCGGTCCTCCCACGCTTCAGACTGGCTATACGCCCTCCCGCTCGGCGCACAGTCTCAAATTAAGCGACGAGACAGTGAGAGTGGCGGTCGGTTTTCGCTTAAGCCTGGCCATCTGCGAGCCGCACGCGTGCGCATGCGGGGATTCAGTCTCGTCCCGAGGCTCGCACGGTCTCTCCTGCTCCCTGGGTTTCGGCCGTCAGGCCAGGCATGTCACCGTCAACGACCTCATCTTCCGCGGCCTCAACAGAACCGGTATCCCAGCGGTTCAGGAACCGTCGGGCCTAACCAGAGCGAATGGGGAGACCAGATGGCCAGACCTTGATTCCGTGGTGCAGCGGAAGGGCCTTCGTATGGGATGCGACGGTGGTAGATACCGTGGCCACCTCATACATCACCTGGACGGCGACTGAGGCAGCGGCGGCAGCCATGGGCGTCCGCAGGGGGGGGCGCAAGGATATTTTGCATATTTGCAGAGAAATTTGATCATTTGGTTATTATGACTATATTACAACACGATTTTCAACGTTATAATCGCAAAAACACTAAATTCCTTAGGTAATTATTTAAAATTAACCCAAGTTGGACCTATGTATCTTTGCTTAGCCTTTTTTGAAAATGTAACGTATAGAGTTCTCTCTTGGCAATATGTAAAGTCATATTGTCAACTCAGAGATAGCGAAATGCTTTCAGTCGTGTCGGCTAATTGGTATCGTATTCCATTTACCAGTGGATGTTTTGTTGTTTTTTGCCGATTGCTCAGAGATAACAGGTCCGGCCGGTAAACCGCGTAGGCAGGAGCCGCAGGACGTTATACAGGGTGTCCAGTAAGTTCGTGAACGATTTTGCTAGTTTGTTAAATAAAAACTACACAACAAAAATCAATAATTATTGTACCATTTAATAGGTAATAGTGTTGCCTTTGCTGGCTATAACAGCTTTCATTCGTCTGGGCAAAGATTCGATGAGGTTGTGCAAAGTTTCAAGCGATATCGAATTCCATGCTTTTCGCAAACGACGTTTTAGCTGAGCAGGAGTTTTGGGTTCAGGATCTTTGTAGACACTGCTTGACAGTATACTCCAGAGATTTTCAATCGGTGAGAGATCAGGAGAGTTTGGAGGCCAATTTCAATGCAGTTAGGAATATTTTCGTTCAGCCATGCTCGCGAAACAGCAGATGTATGTGCTCGCGCACCATCCTGCTGTAAAACGCTAACGGCGTTGTCAGTGAATAGTCGTCGTTTCGAGATCGTTCCAGAAGTGTCCAGTCTGTCGTAAACTGGTTTCAATTCCTTCTTTAAAATGTTATTGATATAATACTCCGAGTTAATTGATGTATGCTGAGGTACAAAATGAAGTCGCGTTAATCCTGAGGCTGTCATACCTCCCCACACAAGAACAGTCGGACTAAACTTGACCTGCGAGGCGACAGGAACATTTTCTACCCCAACCGGTGTCATTGCGTGAGTTTGGAACATAGAACACTTGATACGGCGATTCGTCACTAAACAAAACATTAGACCAGTCTTCGAATTTCCAATGTCTATTCTGCCGCGCGAATAACAACCGATTTTTCTTCTGAGCGTCTGTTAGCAATGGCGTCTTTCTGCGTTTCCAACTTCTCCACTTCAACTCCACTTTCATGTAATTTCTTATTGTTTCTTTGTTGCCCTTCAGTCCACCTGCCTTGAGAGATTTTTCTATCTGTCTCAATCCAAATCCTCGTCTGTATTTCGCCTTTTTGATTATTTTAATAGCAGCCTGTGTCAAAATCTTTGGTCGACCGCATCGTGCATGATCGCCTAACTCGCCTTGCTTGCTTCTTTCAACCCATTTTGCAACCCAACCTTTCGATCGTCCTAATTTATGGCCTATAACGGAATATGAATATCCTTCTTGAGCAAGAATAGCAGCTTTCGAGCGTAACTGAACGTCTGCTATTTTGCCCATTTCCGAGTTTGTTTACGAAAAACGATCGCGAACTGCATAAAATTCGCTAAAAATAGCCTCTCAGCATAAATTGATGACGTCATTTCCTAGTTGCAAAAACCTCACACTTTTTACACTTTTTGGTTTCGGAACATACAGCTCTTTCAAATGGCATAAGCATTATTAATGTATGTTGCATAAATTTCTGCTTTCTGCAAGCAAAATCGTTCACGAACTTACTGGACACCCTATATATATATATTAGGGTGGATTGAAAAAAGCGAAAATTAGACATCCGAAATTTAATAGCAACCAAAAGTTGCCTAATGGCATGGGGTCAAAAAATGTCGAAAAAGTTTTTAAAAATTTTAATGTCTTGAGCCTCCCCCAGAGGGCCAAAGTTACGAAAAATAGCGTTTTTTCGAGAAAATCGCAGGTTTTCTTTTAAAATATTCTAATTGAAAACTAATTAACTGTCATTCAATATACCATTGGAAAGAGCTCTTAAAACTGAATAAAATGATATATTAATTTCCAGAATATTCCCGTATTTATAGAAGTTATTAACTTTTTACCATTTCCCATGTTTCGCGACATGTCGCTAAGTCTATTTTGATTCTATTCACTCCTAACGGATCGCTCTGTTTCTGTAGTTTTCTGTCCTACCCGCTCTCCCTGTGTCCATTTGTCTTATGGCTTACCTCAGAACCTTGTCCTTGTTCCCCTTCTGTTCATCTTGTATACTCGGATCTAGCTAGGGTTCTTGGTCCACTCGGTGTCCTTTTCCACCAACATGCTAATGACACGGGTTCTTTAATTCATTCTCGGTCCTGTCCTCTCTCTGTCACTATCTCAACGCGTAGTGTACTTTAGTTTATTCTTTCCATAGACTTTGCTCCCTTCGATCTTCGGCCTGTAGCCACTTGGCTGTCCCTGGAATGCGTACTTCTATGAGAGCCATAGGTCTAGGAATTTCGCTTTTATTGGTCATCCAGCTGAAACCGACTGCCTCAGTCCCTTAGGACTGACTGCCTTTCTCTTTCCTCTCACCAGTTCCTCAAGCACATGAAATCTCTCATTTTGTCAGTGACTATACTTCCTGGGTCGGGAGCGCCTCTGATTTTAAGTGGCGATTAAGTAGAAACATGAGCGGGAGACAACATTGATATGATCAGACACAGAGAGGACAGGATCCAGAATGAATCAAAGATCACGCAAAGATGAAGAAACTTGCACATTGGGAAACGTAAGGCGAAGGGACTCGGCGTCAATCCTGGCAAACTGGGCATGGCTACCGAGCCAGATGTATACTGGGTCTTGTCTTGGTTTAGACAAAGACAATCAAGAACAGCTGAAGACTCTAGAATACGTTCAACCAGAGCAGCGGCTGTGACGGCAGGACCATGAAGGTAAGGCATGAATGGAACCAAAGAAGAGCAGACTAGCAGAGTTAACAATCTCAAACGACCTAGACAGCATATCAAAGAGGATGGTGTGATCAACAGTGTCAAAAGCGGAACTGATGTCATAGAGGGAGAGTAGAATGATGTGACTACGGTCCACATAATGAAATATAGGCCTATCTGCTAGAAAACTCATCATAAGAGATTCAGTCGAGTGGAATTTCCTAAATCCAGGCTGAAGAGAAGACATTAGAGAGTGAAGATCAAGGTAGTGGACCAGTTGAACAGAGATACATTTCTCATATGGGGTAGAACAGTCTGCCGTAGTTCCTGTCTGTGTTCGAACATCGAAAACTATGTTTTAGAACGAGTAGGCATTGTAGCTTTATGCCTCGACATTTCGCAATTATTCATGAACAAAATGGAATGTTCCTAGCGCTCAATTCATCGGACAAAGTGCTCATTCAGCTTAAATGACAACAGAATCAATGAAGTATGGCAAACAAAACTATACTAAAACTGTAAAAAAAATTAAAACAAATGTGTCCTCCCGCATTACAATGTACCGTTAGAACGGCGGTCCAGGGCTGAATCGAATGACATACTATCGGTTGAAATATCTCGAAGGGTAAAAAGTATTAGTGTTTAAACGTTTTCAGACTTAGCGACATGTCGCGAAACATGGGAAATGGTAAAAAGTTAATAACTTCTATAAATACGGAAATATTCTGGAAATTAATATATCATTTTATTCAGTTTTAAGAGCTCTTTCCAATGGTATATTGAATGACAGTTAATTAGTTTTCAATTAGAATATTTTAAAAGAAAACCTGCGATTTTCTCGAAAAACGCTATTTTTCGTAACTTTGGCCCTCTGGGGGAGGCTCAAGACATTAAAATTGTTAAAAACTTTTTCGACATTTTTGACCCCATGCCATTAGACAACTTTTGGTTGCTATTAAATTTCGGATGTCTAATTTTTAATTTTTTTCAATCCTAATATATATATATATATATATATATATATATATATATATATATATATATATATATATATATATATATATATATATAATAAACATATATATAAGCATATATAAATGACACTGGCTCGAGCGACAGTCTCTGACTAAGTAATCAGCTTCTTCCCTTAGATGCCAGCTAACACACGTTCTGTCAGACTTTTTAAACATACCCCGCTAGCTTCGGAACCAATCCCAAGCCTGGATGAAGGAGGAATGCGAACCTATTAATCCTTGTTGTCGCATGGGTCGTTAAATTGAAACTTCTACTACTACGCTTTGTGAGTCAGTCGGGCAGTATCATAGGAACGGTGAAGACGAACACTGCTGGACAATTTCTAGGAACTGTGAGGGTCGACTGCCAGTGACGACCGTTTATCTCTGTATACGATGTACATTGTACATCGAAAAAGAATTTCAGACAACAAAGTCGAATTCATAGATAGAGTGATAAATCAGTTTGGACTGATGATCGCAATTGTTATTTCAAGAATAAGGTTAGATTTCAGTCATATAAAATTGAATAATCATAATAGTTTTTGACAGTTAATGTCTATGAATTTTCGCATGTTGGGAACCGCGCTAGAGGATCGAGAGGTAGCCAGCGCCGATGGGTGCGAGTGTCGACGGTGGAGTGATCGCTTGCTTTCAACGCCCTATTGAGTCCCTGTGACAACTATTTAACAGTTTGCGCCCCCCTCCTAGAAAAATTCCTGCGGACGCCCATGGCAGCGGCCACAAGCAAACACACGAAATACACCGAGCTACAGGGGAGATATATTTTTTAACCGGTCGCCGTGTAAACCCTTGGCCCTCTCAACAGGGAGGGTCTCGCATTCATTTCAGAGCTGGTTCGCCGCCTGACGACAACTACCAGAGATAACCGTGAGACACGCTTCCTCTTTCAGAGCCAGTGTGATTCTCCTAACAGATTTTATTTTAGTTATAGTTACAGTTATATTTAATAGTTTTTTATTTTAGTTATAATTATAGTTAGTATTATTTTTTAGTTATAAAATTGTGCATATTAACACGCTGTTTCACAATTTGCTCAGAGCTCTGAAAGCCTTTTAATCATGGGTGCATTCAGCTTCATGAATACACGAATTTCTAAAGTAACTGACAATTGAATAATAAAAATATCGCATTTTTTCGTTCTCTTTATGTAGAATCATCCTTATTGCACTTCCCATTTTTATTTTTTGTATTAACGAAAATAAAGATGAATTTTTGTTATTGTTATTTTCGTTATAGTTACAGTTATAGTCAATGATATTTTTAGTTATAGTTATAGTTATCGTTAACGAAATCATTTTATTTTCGTTAACGAACATTTTCGTTATCGTTAACGAGTATCACACTGTTCAGAGCCTGTCGGTGACTGTTCGGCGCTTCAACGCAGTCGCCTTTCAGGGCACCATGTCTAAACTGCCCGACGGAGGAGAGTGATGGTCACAACAACACTAACGCTTTTTGATTATGTTAACTGTCATTTCTCCATAATAATAATAATAATAATAATAATAATAATAATAATAATAATAATAATAATAATAATAATAATAATAATAATAATAATAATAATAATAATAATAATAATAATAATAATAATAATAATAATAATAATAATAATAATAATTATAACAATAATAAATATAACAATAATAATACAACTAAAAATAATAATAATAATAATTATTATTATTATTAATATAATAATAATCGTACGTATTTTGCTATACTGGTGTTTTTGAAAGTTCTCCATAAGACCTATGTTTGTGTGAAAAGTTACATTTGAACTTGGTGAATGGCTCATTGGGCCAAGGTACAGCGCTTAATTTGTTTAATTGGTGATTTAATTATTTATTTAATTTAACCATTTGCTTAATTATTTGATCGTTAGGTCCTTTTCATACTGGTATACTGAATCACTGATTCGTTTCGTAACTGCAATTTGTGCCAATTGCTGGCTTTCTTAGCCTGCTGTACTGGTGGGCCTCAATCAGCGTCTTTCACCCGTTTGTGGCTGCTGAATTGTTAAATTTGTATCGTTACACTGGTCAACAAGCATTTTGCTACTGGGATTCTAACACCCGTTCCTAACTAAATTTGATATGCTGATTCCAAATCCGGAAACCGTTTTTGTCTATCACGTCCAGTTTTTAAGTTATAAGGTTTCTGGGATTCTTTCAGTTGTATACGCCTACATGAACACTGGGCAACAAAAAAACTATTTTTTGTTTGCTACTCAGAACTTTAGAACTGTTCTTGGCTAAATTTTGGACGCTGATTTCAAATATGAAATCGAAATTTGTCTAGCACGTCAGGTTTTGTAGGTGTGCACAATTGCGGATTCTCAACTCATACTATCAGTGAAAACACAGTATTAAAATGTATGAGGCATTTGCTTTTGTGCTTGCTCTCAACTAAATTTTGGATGCTGATTTCAAATATGAAATTGAAATTTAGCTAGCACGTCAGGTTTTTGAGGTACGCATCGTATAGTTCAAACTGCAAATGTACCGCATTAATTTGCGGTTATGTAGAACCTCACTGATGCGTACCTAAAAAATCTGACATGCTAGCCAAATTTTGATTTCACATTTGAAATCAGCGTCCAAATTTTAACTAAGAACAAATGCGAAAGCAAATGCCTGGCATTGTGTGATACAGTTTTGATACTTTGCTTTCGCTTACAGTATATGAGCTGAGAATTCGCAATTGTGTGGGATTTCACTGAAGCGTAGCTGAAAAACTAGACGTGCCATCCAAATTTCAATTTCATATATGAAATCAGCGTCCACATTTTAGCTAAGAACATGCACAAAATCCAATTCGTAATACATTTTTAATATGCTTTTCATTTGCTGATAGTATGAGTTGAGAACCTCACCGATGGTTACCTGAAAAACCTGACGTGATAGCCAAATTTTGATTTCATATTTGAAATCAGCACCCAAAATTTAGCTAGGAACAAGCGCAAAAGCAATGTCCAATACATTTTTAATACTTTACTTTCTTTGATAGTATGAGTTGAGAGTTCGCAATTGTGTAGAACCTCACTTATGCGTACCTAAAAAACCTGACGTGCTAGCCAAATTTCGATTTCATATTTGAAATCAGCGCCTCAAATTTAGCTAAGAACAGTTCTAGAGTTCTGAGTAGCAAACAAAAAATATTATTTTGTTGCCCAGTGATTTATAATTATCGGCAAAGAAATAGTGACAAAATGTTCTGCTTTGCAGAGCTGTATAGTTCGCGATAGATCAAACACACTAAATATTTGAATTTCAGCAATACATTTTTAAACATAAACAAAAAGCAGAAAGCGGTTTCAAAGATGCAGCGATATCGACTCATCAGTGAGTACAGTTCTCGTTGGATGATTCCGCCTCCCTTCTGCGTGATTACTTACCCGTATTGCTTTGTTATGTACTGCCTTGAGAAAGATCACTCAAAAACAGACAACGATAACAACGATGTCGAAAAGAAACAAGATGGCAAAGAGTCGAGGCTATCCAACAGTGCACGTAATGCTTTTGGTAAGAAACGCAAGTTGATTGTATTTGCTTCAAAGAGAATAAAAACTGTGACTTTAGTGGAATTGTTATATCATGTGCAGCAAAACAAACGTTATTGAAGCGAATTTATTATCTGAAGACTATTCTATTAACTACATCAAGTAACCAGACAGAGTTACAATGTAGATATTCTAGATAACTTTAGCGATCTTCTTCGATGCATGGTATTATCGGATATAAAATCAAGCAATACTTTATTGCATGGTATTTATTAACTTACTAGAATGAATAGTACACGACGTAGTAAGTTCTCTAAACTTTCACTGTACATACTTTCGCACACAATTTAATATGGCACGATGTTCTTTAATTTTTTTCATAATTCGATTGTAGAACAACCTATCGATATTACAGTCATTCAGAGTAAAACACCACTTTGAATTTGAACTAATTTTATATAATAGATTTAAAGTCGGAATTATTTACAGTATAAATTACACTTGTATGAGTTTTGTTAACTTTGTGAGTGCATTGTCGTAATTATAAAATACTTTTCACTAGAAGAACATGTAGCCCACGGCCACTGTGGCCAATAAGTCGCTGGTTACAGATTATTACATTGTAAAACAGAATATTCAATAGGATCATCTAATAGATAAATATAAATGAAAATAAATAAAAGCATACACTTACGTTGCTGTGATAGTTTCATGTCTGGCTGAGGTGAAACTGGTTGCAGTTCTTAAATCTCCAGTTACCGACGGCAGAGTTACTGTAGTATGCCCTACATAATATGGGGGGTCCATAGTGTAGTGGTACTATCAGTGGCGTGAAGAGCAGTAGGTAGCGGGATCGCTTCCAGAACCTCCCAAAGGTCCACTCAGCCTATCATTTGCGAGATGGCGCATTGGTAAAATGAGATGTAGGACGTTATGGGCGCCTTGCATGGCTGCCACATACAGTTAAATTTGACTTCTGTAATAGCTTGTGATCATCCGTTCATACTGATTTGTAATAATCCTGCATGTGTGTCAGTTTGAAATTAAACTAAGATTATTATTATGGTTGATCCAGGCCATACGAGATAAAACTATATGGTGATATTAATTCATTCAGAGGACATATATAGAGCCCTCCAAGAAAACCTAATTTGCATGTGAAAACTATTTGAATGGAATTAGGTCAAATAGAGAATCTTTTTACTAATGCTAGGTTTGCGATTTCGCATTTCTAGCAACCGAGCTGATTAAAGACGTGAAAGATTGGGAACATGAAATGGTAGAAGACTTTTACAAAGAGTACGAAGATAAAGAAGGATGGTAGGAAGTTGTCTGATAAATGTTTTTCCTCCAACTGAAAATTGACACGAGATGTGCTATGATAAGTAAATAAGTAATTATCCCGGACAAAATCATCTTTTAAGCGCCTAATGTAGAGCGCTGCTTACAGTTCCATGCAGCAAAGTCTAAGTGGTGCTAAATTTCGTAGCAGTAAGCAGAGTGATAAGTTAGCGATTGTAGTTATTTGTAATTATGATGTATTTATCAAGTTTATTTCTTTGTGCTATTCAGTTGGCTTGCACAAAGCGCCATTACATAATGTGAAAGCATCAATGGGAGGCGATGAGCAATAAGCTTATTGCTGTTTCTGTTTAACTATTTATTTTGAATATCCTTTTACTAAAGGTCTCAACACGGCAGTCGTTTCCACGGCGTTTCTCACGTTATGACGCAGGGATCAAGACAATCTATCATTTTTTTTATCTGAATATTTCCCTTCGGACAAATATTGATCTATTGAGCATTATCTTCAAATTGGTACTGAAAACGAAACGTTTGCATAAATTTGAAGTCACTTGAGCAAAATACACATATTTCGCATAAGCTAGAGGGGTATCGAACCCCAACCCTTCAATTTTTTTATCTGAATGCTTTCCCAAAATTGATCTATAGACCATTATCTTCAAATTGGTACTGAAAACGAAACTTTTACATCAACTTGAAATGCCTGAGTGTTCGGGCCCCCACTACACTGACATCGTTTGTGCCTAAGTCTAGTACAACCCTGCCTTCGAGCAATTATGCAGAACGGTGGACTGGAGCCTCTTTGGAGCTGTCGTGCTTGAACCTGGTCATGTGTTGAACCAATTCCTCTCACCGCCGAGGCCTCAGAGACCTACTCCATGAAGTCGAGACTTCACGACCGAATTACCCCTATGGCTGAAAACTAACGAGGAAACGCTTCTGACAAGAATGCTTTATGTTGCTTAAATGTCATTTAAACCAAAGTGCACTATAGTCGTTGGCTATAATAAAGAATATACTTACTTACTTACTTACAAGTTATTATCGTTGCGACAATGTGATATGTACAGGAAAATGCCTCAAATGGAGTTTGAAACTCCCGACAACTTTGACGAAATGCCATTGGTCAGATACATTATCCAGAAGATTACAAATCAAGTTAGTCATCACATGATTTCATTATTTTATTTTGACAATAATGTTTTTCAAATTAATAACGATATTTATTTAGTCATTCATCGCACGTATCAATGTTGTTTTAAAATTAATATAAACACTTTTTATATTTAAAAATTGCTAACAGTATTTACAATATTATGTTTAAGGTACAATATTTAGATTTTATTGACATAAAGTTCAGCCTCTTCTTTACCTATTGATATTTTAAGTATTCCGTTCAGCTTCTTTCAAAAAGTATGATAGGGATCGAAACAACAATAGGTGACCTGAAAACGTATTAACTGAAAAATTATGGGTTGTAGTTCTTTGTATTTCAAGGTGTCACATTGGTTTATTTTATGTATCGGATGATGACAAAACTACTATCTTCTGTAAAATTATTTTATCTACTTTCAGATGAAAGCAATCGATAAAACAGATAGCGAGGAGTGAGTAGAAACTTGTAGCTTTATTCACTGTTGTCAATGACTTACAAAGTGTCAAATGATCGAACTTCGATCTGTCGACTCGCCCGATTTCTATCTGAAACGCACAATTTTAAAACTCGACTTGAGAGATAAGCACCCGGAACAATAATACGACAACTGATAAAATAATATAAAATCGCTGGATAAATGTGAATCTTCTATATAGCTAAATAACCTCTAGACAGGAAAGCATGGTACTTATATTGATTGGGATTTAACTAAACATGATGCAAGTTCTGCTGTTCTTAGTCTAATTTACACCGTTGTGCCAATTGCCTTTAAGTAGATAAGTTAAGCCCTCATGTTCCGTAGAGGAACGCAGAGGATGCTCTTCATTCCTACTTATGAGGCATTGGATCAATGAACATTAGATTAACAGCGCAATGGATCCAGGGCATCGCAGAGAAACTGGCCAAGGTCGCCACAGATAATTGGCTAAGCAGGGACGAGCAATTTATCGTCGACTTATAGATGACACGCGCGATCGATCTTAGCGTCAGATCATTATGATTGTACGGTGGCTCTTGTTGCGCAACACAACGAAGTGTTTTATTCTGTTTTGTTCTAGCCAAAAATCATCTCGTTTTATTTTCAGATGCCGATTATAGACACCACGCACATAATATAATTTCTCGTACCCGCTATGCTTTGTTCGGATATATTATAGACAGAGAGACAGACAGAGTGAGAGAGAGAGTGAGAGAGCGGGAGAGGGAGACAGACAGAGGGAGACAGACAGACGGACAGAGACAGACAGACAGAGATATAGATAGAGTGAATTATATGCATATATGAAATATATACAAAGTGACAGAGATATAGAGAGGGGGGAAATAAGAGAGAGAGAGAGAGAGAGAGAGAGAGAGAGAGAGAGAGAGAGAGAGAGAGAGAGAGAAGAGAGAGAGAGAGAGAGAGAGAGATTCAGAAATAGAAAGAGCGATAGACTACAAACGCTATGAAAACGTTAAAATACATCTTTGTCAAGAATTCTCACTTTGTGCGTTGCTTTCAACTTATATATATATATATATATATATATATACAAACCTTCATTTGCAATGGCGGCATGTCAATGTAGTATGTCTACAGCACAAAAAATTGAGAATTACTGCACTACGTTTTCAATTTTAAAGCTTTAAGTTCGATTTTGATTGCTTCTATAAGCTTACTTTTCAAAGTGTCAGTAGAACATGAAAGAATCTTTACTACTTAATGGAATTTTGATTTCAGACACATAACCTACCCCAGAATGTACTGATGCTATTGACCCGGGAGAAAAGAAAGGAAATTGATCAAGATGGAAGATGTCGACTTATTCTACACAAAAACTTTTAACATTGATGTACAAGGATTGGTAATTGTACATATAAAATGCTTTAGTTTAAAGTTCAGTCTGCTCAAAGGTTAATCTTAGTGCTGAAAGTCTGCTATAATGACATGCAAATGTTTAGGTTTCTTCTTGTCACTTTAGTCATGAAAATCTGAATCACTTGTGGTGCATAATTATCTGTCTTAGTTAGGATCAATCAGAATAAAACCACCTAAACGGAAGGTTTGACCACGTTCGCAAATATGTTATTTTTATGAGGACAACGGCGCAGATGCCATAGACACATGCTTATAATCGGAGACTTAAACTGTCGTTTACTATTAAATTAACCAGTTAGAGTCTAATAACTGATTAGTCTTTGACAATGTTATAAATTTTGTTAATAATTCACTGCGTATGCGTATGCAAGTAGCTTAATTTGATGACTATCGATTATATTGTTATTTCTGCTTAGAGCATAATTATTTAGACGGAAACTATTCGAAACTCTTGATAAGAAACGCTTTTTACATCCAAATTCAGCGGAATAACTATTTTTATATTTAAAAAAATTAGATAACTACTTTACTGTGTTGTTATTAGCAACTTCTATAGCGTCTTTGTTAAATCACAGATCATCAACTATTTTGTGATCCATAGTTTTCAATATAAATTATTGAACTCAAATGAACTCATAGCCTAATTATAACTATTTGAATACAATTATTGGTTTGTGAACCAACCGATGACGACTCAGAATCAGGCACGAAGGTCAATACCCAGAAATCCGCCCGTTGAGACAGAGAGGCAACCGAAAAAAACAAGTCACATAAGTTGAGGGCGAGAAGACAAATCACAGCAAGCAGAACGAACATAGTTGTACAGGTTGAGAGTTCCGAAATTTAGACCCAGTAGCCAGAAATGCTGCTTAAGCTTGGCAACTGAAAGGGTAATTGAAAACTCAACCGAAGAAATTGTTTTCAATATGTAACCATAATATTGAAAACAGTCTGAAATAATTGTTACTCGGTAACATTTCGTTGTTTTCATGCAACAAGAGATGCTTTCGATTCAACTGACTGTCTAAGAGAAAAAAACACTTAGTGTCTATTTTGGCAGTTGTTATTTAAGCAAGTTTCTATTCTCTCCATGTCTAAGATAAGTTACTGTAGTTAATTGTTAGAAAATGCTTTAGCGCTGGTCTCCAATGCGCAAGGCATCAATAATCTGCGCTTCAAACCAACGCTGTAGTCAGGTCAATACCAGAAGCACAACCCGTTGAGACGCATAGGATAAGCCGATGAGGCGATGATACATTTAGAGCTCTATCTGACACTTGTCCCGTATTTGCCACTTGAGTAATTTGTTCATATTCTCTCACAAAGGAGAAGATATGCCTTTTGGTTCAGACTTTAGAGCTTCGCCAATGGTAACCTCAGAAACCTGACTGTCGTTAATTCAATATCAAATTCCTCATTTTTATTTTATTTTGCGTCCCTTTGAGGCTCTGGTTTTCTAACCTATTTAAGCCGCATCTTTTATATAATTTCCGTCATTTGATTTTTGGTTTAATAACGATCGAAGTAGGCCTATTTCTTGATGTGTTTCATCGTGCCTGACCTTTATGTACGCGAAGTAGTGGCCAAATTCTAGAGAACCTGAGTGCACTACGATTCCGTAGATAGGGAATACCAGAGATTCTTCCCTGGAGGTCAGCGGAGGATCATTTCTCAGACAGAATTCACTGCAACATGGTGCGATATCTAACAGTGCGTTAAGCTTATATCTAATCCGGTCTCTGCGTTTTTCTGACCTTCCTGGCTTCAGTTCGAATCTCTTCAGGTGAATTGTGAGAACCGCAGGTGGATTGAAGATCAGCGTCTGTTTGGTTGCAGATCATGTCAATCGCTCAACGACATCGACGTTTTCAGCATGCTTCGATTAGCAGTAGGTGCAAATATATTCGTCTTGTATATGTTTGATTCTCATAAAATACAAGTGGTATGTCAACATTGTACTGAGATATCTGACCTTTTTCGGTTGACTCATTGACCTGCATTAATGTTGTGTTCAATTAGAACTTGATTGTCCTTGTCAAAAACAGTAGGTCTATGTTGCATCGATGTATCGGTGATATGGTATGCAGGTCAATAAACGAGAACTCATAAGGGCTATGCAATCTCGGCTGTTTCTGGCTCATTCGAAGAGGTATTGACAATTTATTCTGAATTATGTATAAGCAGTGGCTCACCAAAAAGGCAGAAGTGCGTCCTTGGCAGGTATTCGCTTGATAGATGACTAGACAAGGAATTTCTTAAGCAGATCGATGGCATTCTGTGAGGCATCTGGAAAAAGCTCCTTACAAGGAATTGGTGGATAATCTGGAAATGAGATTTTTTTGTGGTCTGGTAGTTGTGACATCCCATGCCACTTCTTCTCATTTAGAGTGACAAGGTTAGTACTCTCTGGACACAACACAGCTGATCAATGTCTGTATCCCTTGGAAACAATGGAGAGTTGTACTGCAGCTTTCCAAAGATGTAGCCAACGGTCCAAAAGTTAACACCCTCATCATACTCCCTTGTCCCGTACAATAGTAATGCAGAGCAAATATAATCCTAAGACAGCAGTTGTGGAGGTGTGATCCCGATGAACCACATCTCAAGATCATTTAGTTTGTCTATGCAATATTAAATTTCTACTTTATTCAAAGACGACTTCCTGATACAGCGCTAACCTTTACCATTGTCATTCCTGTAATTTGTTCCAGGCAGCAGAGGGTCGAATCACCGCATTTTTATGACCCAAATTTAAATTTGTTCTAACCTTGTTATGAACCACATCTCAGGATCATTACTAACTAGTGAGAATATGAACTCCATGCATATCGCTGAGGCTGATAATGATAAGAAGCTGACTGTATTTACTGAAGAATCTGATAACCGATGCTTACTAAATAACGCTGAAATAGACCCTGACATGAATTACTTTTCTAACATAGATTGGGATAGTACCTATTCCACACCGAGCTCTCTAAAATCCAAATTTGCTGTAGACTCACATTTGTTCACTACGATGCACATTAATTGTAGGAGTATACAACATAAACTATATGATATTCAGGACTTGCTCTTTCAAGCACCTGTTTCTGTATTGGCCCTGACTGAAACATGGATTGAAAAAAATTGGGAGGACTCTATAAAAATACCAGGATATCACTTCATCCACAAAGCCAGGGACGGTGGTCGAGGAGGAGGGGTAGGAATGTTAATAAAAGAGGGTACTGCTTATCAACTCTTAGACTGCTCTAAGTATGACCTAATTCCAAAAACTTTTGAAGGGCTATTTGTTCGAGTACAGCTAAAAAGAGGCACTTGCTTGGTGGGAGTTATTTATAGACCTCCTGGCCAGGACTTGGAGGAATTTAATGCAGAGATTGAGCAGCTGTTAGCTAAAATTTTAAATGGGGGAAAAGATGCGATGATATTAGGGGACTTTAATGTAGATCTATTAAAAGTTGACGAGCATAATGGAACAACGATTTCGATAACTGTATGTCGGCTCACCACCTTCTACCCGTCATAACTAGGCCTACCAGAATCACCACGCAATCATCTACATTAATCGATAATATATTTACAAATGCATGGTCAAAAATAGTGGACTCAACGATTATTGCTTCTGAAATCTCAGATCATTTACCCATATTAGCACGCTTTGATCTTGAAACACCTAAGTATGAGAGTTCAACCTATAACAACTATAGAATTATTAATGATGAAAGGAAGGAGGCCTTTGGTAATTCCCTCTCTGGTCTTGACTGGTCCCTAGTTCTGGATGCCTGCGCAAATGGGGATGCGAATAAGGCTTACGACTTGTTCATGTTTAAATACAAAAGTGTCTATGATGAGGCTTTTCCACCATCACCTTTAAAGAAGAATAAAAAATTTATATATAAGCATCCCTGGATGACCCGTGGACTACTTAAATCAAGTAAGAAAAAATCTCAACTATATCTAAAATACTTTAAAAACCCGAACCCTGCAAACAAAACTAGATTTATTACGTACAGAAATAAGTTTAAGATGATTCGGATTAATGCGGAAAGAAATTATTATGCAACCGAATTCTGTAAACATGCTAATAATCTTAAAAAGACATGGAGCCTTATTCGCTCCATAGTCAAAATGGGGGATCAGGAAAGCAAGATTGAGTCACTTAAAGTCAATGGAATTAAGACCGACATTCCAGAGGTCATGGCTAATAAATTCAACAATTATTTCACCAATATTGCTCATTCTCTTGCTGGAAACATACCTAATTCCCAATCTAGCTACACAAAGTATTTACAGCCCCTCGCCCCAATTCGTTTGCACTTAGCTTAACTTCTTCTGAAGAAATATTGAATCTGAGCCACTCATTTCATCCAACCCATAGTAGGGGAATTGACGATATAGATCCATGCATTGCATCTGCATTTGTAGATAAGGTAGCTCCTCTGTTGGCTGAAATGATTAACTGCTCTTTTACCACTGGTATAGTGCCCCAGGCCATAAAAATAGCAAAAGTTGTTCCAATTTATAAAAAAGGTGAAAAAGATGATGTAACAAATTATAGGCCTATTTCTATTCTCCCTTATTTCTCTAAATTTTACGAAAAGTTAATGTATAATCGCCTTTATAATTTTGTTGAAAAATCAGGTATAATATTCCAAACGCAACATGGCTTTCAACCTGGGCATTCCCCTTTTATGTCCCTCCTGAGTATGCAGGACAAAATTTCAAATGCTATAGAAAATAATGAATACTCAATAGGAATCTTTTTCGATTTAGCCAAAGCCTTCGATACTGTAAATCATAAAATTCTCCTTAAAAAACTAGAAAATTATGGAATACGAGGCGAGCAACTTAAATGGTTTACTAGTTATTTTGAAAATCGTCAACAGTGCGTCTGTTGCAATGGTGCATTTTCGGACTTAAGAGCAATTGACTATGGAGTGCCACAGGGATCTAACCTCGGCCCTTTACTCTTCCTCATTTATATAAACGACCTCCCCAATGTATCACCAATCATGTTTTTTATTTTATTTGCAGACGACACCAACGTTTTTTACTCTCACAGTTCTTTGCAAACCCTTACTCAGGTCATAAATACAGAGCTTACTCTAGTGGCGGACTGGTTTTCTGCTAATAGACTAACCCTTAACCTAGATAAAACAAACTTCATACTATTCAAATCCCATAGGAAAATGGGTCCCTCGGATGACTCGTTAAGATTATCCATCAATGGCATTCCTATTACCAAAGTCACCTCTACTAAATTTTTAGGTGTTCACGTGGACCAACATTTGACCTGGAAGGAACATATAAAAACTATTTCTGACAAAATTGCTAAAAACATTGGTATTCTAACTCGAACTGCATACTTATTGCCCTCCTGCATACGCCTAAAATTATATTACTCGTTGGTGTACCCCTATCTTACTTATTGTAATATGGTATGGGCATCTACTTATGACTCTAGACTACGGAGATTAATTCTATTGCAAAAACGTGCAGTTCGTATCATTGCGGGAGTTCCAAGGTGCGTTCATTCTGGACCACTATTTACTGACTTGAAGCTACTTAAACTAGAGCAGATTCGAACATTACAGATTGGCCTATTTATGTACCGCTATGAACATGGTTTACTTCCAGCATGTTTTAAGGGATTTTTTCATCTAGGATCCGATGTTCATACTCACTACACCAGAAACTTTAACTCTTATCGCCCCATATACGCACACACCAATACTCGCTTATTCTCCATAAAATCTGTTGGCTCCACAACCTGGAACATGCTTCCCTCTCACATACGTTGTGCCCTCCACCTACGGCACTTAAAAAAATGCTGCATGCCTACCTGATTAATGGAAATTAGCTATAACCTACCCTGCCGGATATTCTTTTTCACTGTTAGTTAAGGTTTTCGGTTTTTCTTTATATTTTCATAGTGTTTTGAATCGAGTTAATCATTTACTGTGTAATATAGGGCCTACTATACTATTTGCATTGCTGTACGAAACTTGATGTTGTTGCATTGTTTATCAAGGATTTAGCTAATTCATGTTTCTGAAATGTTGTTCTAGGTGTCCCTAGTCAGCGGGATCTTGATCCCTTTTGGGACTCCTCTTGCGGCCAATCCTGATATTTTATGTTGAAATGTTATGTGTTTTCATTTGGCTTCAATAAAAGAGATTTGATTTGATTTGATTTGAATTGTCAAGTATCAAAGGGAAAACTAGAAAATCACCGCTCTGTACCAGAAAGAATTAGACTAATGCTAATGTTGCTGAATTGTCTTTAGTAGGATGAGGAGGCAAACCATAAGATATTGTAGCTAAGCAACTACTGCGAAGGCAGGATATAACTCTGATGAAATATGCATAATTATGTAATGAGATATTCTTTCGTCCAAGCCTCTGCTGCAATAAATCATGTTTAAAATTGATGATTCAAGGCTGACAACCAATCCTTTCAAGCCATCCTATCTTGCCTATGCACCATCCCATAACCACTTTCACGAACGATTTGGAGCGTAGCACCATGCTGAGTAGTAAGGGAACTCCCACAGCCGGTATCCGTTTTGGGTATCAGTTTCGGAATACGGTATTAATATCAGTTTTTCTGAAAACTGAAACGAAAATGCGCTGGTAATATCCGTTTTGGAGGTCAAAGGTCAAACGACCTCCTCTGCCGTAAACAGAGGGCCATTAAAGCTGGGCAAAGTTCTTTTCATGGGTTGCTCTTCTTTGAGGGGGGTGTGCGTAGGGCGTGCGTGTGCCCCTACCCCTCCCCTCCATTCTTCTTTCACTCTACACGCCTTAGCAAAGCTCATTGAATATTCATTATTTGCATGCTGTGCATTCTATTTGGGCCTTTCACACGCATATGTGTGCAGCCAATTTTTATACAAGCAAGCTACCAATTCTTGCATGTAGGCCTATAGCACTCAATTTTTACTCACTAGCCGTCATCTACCGCCCATACTCATCATCCATCTTTGCTCAAGCATTGCAAGGCGCCCATTTTTGCAACTTTTCTTACTACAATCAAGCAGCCATTGTTTTGGCCATTTTCACATAGCTCACATTTAAGCTTGGAGTCCAACATGGCTAGGCTTTACTCTCGTAGCTGCACTTGCATTCTTTTACATGTGCATTGTTTGGCGTATAGCAATTTACACTTAGGTCAACTTTAATGGTAGAGGCCATTATACGCAAGCACTCAATTCTTTTGGACCATACACCCATTTTCTCTTAGGCACACACATTTTAGGCTCAAGCCTACAACTACAAACCTTGCAACTCCATCTTCGTCACCCAGCAAGGCGCGCAAGCACTTAGTGTGGAAGCCAAGGCAGCCAGTGTTTGCGCTTGCATGCCATTACAGCTCTTGCCTGACCATTTAGCGTTGAATATTTAGTACTTGCACCCTTTTGAGGCACAACAGCATTTTACTCTTAGGTAGCCATTCTTTGGGCTCGCCTTGTTTTTCAAGGCTGACTAAGGCCAATTTATTATTCAATAGGCACAAATTGCAATGTTTTTGTGCGCTTGCATTGAATTAGAGCGACAACCTTTTACTCTTAGACAGCAAGACATTCGTTGGGCTTGCCTTGTTTTACAAGGATGACCAACGCTTATTGAGTATTCATTATCCTTAGGCCCGTTTACACATGCACAATCATCGCCTAAACTGAATTTAGCATGGTATTCAACTTTTGCAAAGCACTCAGGTGTCTTTGCTCTATTGCATTCTCCTACAGCTCACGCATTTAGTTATGCAAATCTTTCAACAAAATGAACTTAAATCTGAGAAAAGTTAAACTGAAATCTCAGTTTCATTGAAATTCTCGGTTCAGTTTCGGATAGTAAGTGTCTTTTACAGATGGTGCATGAGCGAGAGAGAGAGAGAGAGGGAGAGAGGCGTTTTGGCAGAGCTGGAGGGAGAGAGAGAGGGAGGGGGCGATAGAGAGAGAGGGAGAGAGGCGCTTTGGCAGAGCTGGAGGGAGAGAGAGAGGGAGGGAGCGAGAGAGAGAGAGATGGAGAGAGGCGTTTGGCAGAGGTGGAGGGAGAGAGAGAGGGAGGGAGCGAGATTGAGAGAGGGAGCGAAGCGCTTTTGGCAGACAAGTAGCGTGTGAGCGAGAGAAATGCGCGGCTTATATTTCTGACCTGGTGGTTTTACAACTTTTACATTTCAGACACCTAAAACTCACACTCAAAGCTAGCTTCACAGTACTCACATCTCCACAAAGCTGAGAACATAAGGTTCTCATCTCTGTTCTCAACTCAGAAAGCTGAGAATCTAAGGTTCTCAACTCAGAAAGCTGAGAACATAAGGTTCTCAACTCTGTTCTCAAATCACAAAGCTGAGAATCTAAGGTTCTCAACTCTGTTCTCAACTCACAAAGCTGAGAACCTATGGTTCTCAACTCTGTTCTCAACTCACAAAGCTGAGAATCTAAGGTTCTCAACTCTGTTCTCAACTCACAAAGCTGAGAACCTAAGGTTCTCAACTCTGTTCTCAACTCACAAAGCTGAGAACCTATGGTTCTCAACTCTGTTCTCAACTCACAAAGCTGAGAATCTAAGGTTCTCAACTCTGTTCTCAACTCACAAAGCTGAGAACCTATGGTTCTCAACTCTGTTCTCAACTCACAAAGCTGAGAATCTAAGGTTCTCAACTCTGTTCTCAACTCACAAAGCTGAGAACCTATGGTTCTCAACTCTGTTCTCAACTCACAAAGCTGAGAATCTAAGGTTCTCAACTCTGTTCTCAACTCACAAAGCTGAGAACCTAAGGTTCTCAACTCTGTTCTCAACTCACAAAGCTGAGAATCTAAGGTTCTCAACTCTGTTCTCAACTCACAAAGCTGAGAACCTATGGTTCTCAACTCTGTTCTCAACTCACAAAGCTGAGAATCTAAGGTTCTCAACTCTGTTCTCAACTCACAAAGCTGAGAACCTAAGGTTCTCAACTCTGTTCTCAACTCACAAAGCTGAGAACCTAAGGTTCTCAACTCTGTTCACAGCTCTGAAAGTTATGAATCAAAAGTTCTCAACTCCAGAAAATGAAAATCAGTGGCTTACAACTCCTGATAATGAAAAAACCAACGGTTCACAAGCATGCTGCTGATAATGCATGTGTTGCTACAATCTCTCACACCTGGTATAGCTTTAAAATTTAATGAAAATTTGGGTAAGCGGCTGCAAGCAAATTGAGAGTAAAGTTTCGCATGCTCAACCATTTCAATTAGATGCTAATGCGTAGTCTTCAACCGCCGCTGGAAGCTGCTATAAACAAGCTGTCAGAATCAATGCTGCTCTCACAGTTCACAGCTACTGCTAGATGCTGCGATAAACACACTTACTTATTTACTTAACAGGTCGTCAGAATGTCAGGCCTGCTGCTGCTGCGTGAAGCCAAAGCTGTTATCAAAGCGATGAAATTATAGAGTTGCAGTGCCATTGTTTAAACGTTCAATTCACGGAGATCACAATGTCCAAGTTTGTGCATGTGGCATGTAGCACTTTGGTCTCTCGGTCGACTTATTATGACTAGTCTAATGTACTTTGAACCTCACGCGTCTGTGGTGGTAGCTAGCGAGGCTGTTATCGAAGCATTGAAATTACACATGGTCTTTGCTTAAACTTTCAACTCAATGTGGGCATATATGTCCATTTCACATGTGGCATGTAAGCATTTTGTCATTCCCTCAGCTCATACTGTATATTGAAGCTCAGCAACCATGCAAACGAAGACAATGGACAGTAAAAATGAGCTGAGAACCTTATGTTCTCAGCTTTGTGGAGATGTGAGGCACAGTCAAAATTTGGAGATACAAGTTTAACTTTTTATCGAGTAACACGTTTGCTGTGTGAGAAAAAACCGTCGATTGCGAATATTCTCAGAGTTGTGGCAATGACATGCATGGAAAGCCACGAAGGTGACCTTAATTCTCTCTCTCTTAGATTCAAAGTATGACATTCGGCAGTGGCAGCAGCTGCAGCTGCTGCTAAAGAAACACGCCCACAATTTCAGGCAATGGCCGACAAAACTTGGAATTTCATGCCTTCATTCGTGCCAGCTTACATCTCAATCCTATAATCGGAAAAATATTAACTGATTAAGCACCAGTTTATTGCGACATGCATTTCAGTGTGATGATTCCGTCTTCTACAGAGCGTAAACGTGCTGTTTTAAAATTTTATAATGCCTGTGTCAAAGTGGCACTGCCACTTTGGTCTATAGCGTATAGGGTAGGCGGGCGGGCTAGGGGGAAAACCCCTCCCTCATTCAACCGAGCTCTCGTGGTATGGCAACATGAAAAGTGAGTGAAAATACGACAAAGTCTTGTACAGTCAGCCAAGCTTACAAATATCACAATGATTTCGTGTTCTACATTTTTCACGTGTTGTAACGAGCTCTTACACCTTAAAAATTTGCGATAACTTCTAATGTGGCATCTTGCGAATAGAAGTTTAAGCATTTCCATCGAAACGCGTGATGCTACTTCATTCATTCCTGGCCACGACGCGGACTCTACACAACTCATCAACTGTATAAGATTTGCATTTTCATACTTACTTACCGCTGTGTATACATCATGGGTTCGCCGTTTGGTGAAACGACCAAACGACTCGGTTTTCTAACCTTCCTTGCATTGACTTTAAAGATTTTGGTTTCATATTACCCCTCTCTTCCGCTAAACACTATTAAAAATTCAGCTGTTAAACACCAACATTTTACACGTCTCTCTCGCTCTCTCTCCAAAAACTAGTTAATGCTCTTCTCGCCAAGCGAAAATAATGATTCGGCTCTTATTCGGAGCGATTAAAATTGTCAATTACAGAGAGTAAGTCTCTCTCTCTCACCCTCCTACCCTCCACGGCCCCATGCCGCTTTCATTCTCGCTCTCTCAATATCGCTGTGTCCATGCCCCGTAAATGTCACCTGCTATCCAAAATTAACCAAGTGGGGTTTTTCCATGACTCTAGAATTTCAATGAATTTGAGATTTTTCAGAATTAAGAACCATTTGTGGAATGCATTACACAACTAAAAACATTTGATTGCCTGCCAACTGTCGTAAAAGAGCACTATGCAGGGTCTCAAAACACCTCTCCATACAACAGCTCAAACCCTCGGTTCGCTAAATAAACTCTCAACTTAAGTCTCCAAGCTGTATAGAAAATTATAAGTCTGTTAAGTAAATACACGCATTCTAAATGACGCACGTCTACAATTGGCAGGTTTGCTCTACAAACTCGCAATATTCTACTGTGAAGCTAGCTTTGAGTGTGAGTTTTAGGTGTCTGAAATGTAAAAGTTGTAAAACCACCAGGTCAGAAATATAAGCCGCGCATTTCTCTCGCTCACACGCTACTTGTCTGCCAAAAGCGCTTCGCTCCCTCTCTCACTCTCGCTCCCTCCCTCTCTCTCTCCCTCCACCTCTGCCAAACGCCTCTCTCCATCTCTCTCTCTCTCGCTCCCTCCCTCTCTCTCTCCCTCCAGCTCTGCCAAAGCGCCTCTCTCCCTCTCTCTCTATCGCCCCCTCCCTCTCTCTCTCCCTCCAGCTCTGCCAAAACGCCTCTCTCCCTCTCTCTCTCTCTCTCGCTCATGCACCATCTGTAAAAGACACTTACTATCCGAAACTGAACCGAGAATTTCAATGAAACTGAGATTTCAGTTTAACTTTTCTCAGATTTAAGTTCATTTTGTTGAAAGATTTGCATAACTAAATGCGTGAGCTGTAGGAGAATGCAATAGAGCAAAGACACCTGAGTGCTTTGCAAAAGTTGAATACCATGCTAAATTCAGTTTAGGCGATGATTGTGCATGTGTAAACGGGCCTAAGGATAATGAATATTCAATAAGCGTTGGTCATCCTTGTAAAACAAGGCAAGCCCAACGAATGTCTTGCTGTCTAAGAGTAAAAGGTTGTCGCTCTAATTCAATGCAAGCGCACAAAAACATTGCAATTTGTGCCTATTGAATAATAAATTGGCCTTAGTCAGCCTTGAAAAACAAGGCGAGCCCAAAGAATGGCTACCTAAGAGTAAAATGCTGTTGTGCCTCAAAAGGGTGCAAGTACTAAATATTCAACGCTAAATGGTCAGGCAAGAGCTGTAATGGCATGCAAGCGCAAACACTGGCTGCCTTGGCTTCCACACTAAGTGCTTGCGCGCCTTGCTGGGTGACGAAGATGGAGTTGCAAGGTTTGTAGTTGTAGGCTTGAGCCTAAAATGTGTGTGCCTAAGAGAAAATGGCTGTATGGTCCAAAAGAATTGAGTGCTTGCGTATAATGGCCTCTACCATTAAAGTTGACCTAAGTGTAAATTGCTATACGCCAAACAATGCACATGTAAAAGAATGCAAGTGCAGCTACGAGAGTAAAGCCTAGCCATGTTGGACTCCAAGCTTAAATGTGAGCTATGTGAAAATGGCCAAAACAATGGCTGCTTGATTGTAGTAAGAAAAGTTGCAAAAATGGGCGCCTTGCAATGCTTGAGCAAAGATGGATGATGAGTATGGGCGGTAGATGACGGCTAGTGAGTAAAAATTGAGTGCTATAGGCCTACATGCAAGAATTGGTAGCTTGCTTGTATAAAAATTGGCTGCACGCATATGCGTGTGAAAGGCCCAAATAGAATGCACAGCATGCAAATAATGAATATTCAATGAGCTTTGCTAAGGCGTGTAGAGTGAAAGAAGAATGGAGGGGAGGGGTAGGGGCACACGCACGCCCTACGCACGCCCCCCTCAAAGAAGAGCAACCCTTGAAAAGAACTTTGCCCAGGTTTAATGGCAGTCTGTTTCTGGCTGAGGCGGTCGTTTGACCTTTGACCTCCAAAACGGATATTACCAGCGCATTTTCGTTTCAGTTTTCAGAAAAACTGATATTAGTAGCGCGTATTTCATCGATGACGTCATAAACTGATATTACTAATGGCAGTTAGCTTACTAGATATTCTCTCCTCTCACCAGATATCCTCTTCTCTCACCAGATATCCTCTTCTCTCACCAGATCTTCTCTCACCAGATCTGTTCTTTTCTCACCAGATCTCCTCTCACAAGATCTCCTTTCCTCTAACCAGATCTCCGCTCCTCTCATCAAATCATCCTTCTCGCCAGATCTCCTATCCTCTCACTTGATCTCCTCTCCTCTCGCCAGATCTACTATCCTCTGGCTAGATCTCTCCTCTGACCAGATCTGCTTTCCTCTCACCAGATCGCCTATCCTCTCATCAGATCTCCTATCCTCTCACCAGATCTCCTCTTCTCTCCCCAGATCTTCTTTCCCATCGCCAAATGTCCTCTCCTCTCGCCAGATCTCTAATTCTCTCGCCAGATCTCCTATCCTCTCACTTGATCTCCTCTCCTCTCGCCAGATCTACTATCCTCTGGCCAGATCTCTCCTCTGACCAGATCTACATTCCTCTCACCAGATCGCCTATCCTCTCATCAGATTTCCTATCCTCTCACCAGATCTCCTCTTCTCTCCCCAGATCTTCTTTCCCATCGCCAAATGTCCTCTCCTCTCGCCAGATCTCTAATTCTCTCGCCAGATCTCCTATCCTCTCACCTGATCTCCTCTTCTCTCACCTGATCTCCTCTTCTCTCACCAGATCTCATCTCATCTCGCCAGATCTCCTATCCTCTGACCAGATCTCCTATCCTCTCATCTGATCTTCTCTCCTCTGACCAGATCTTCTTTCCTTTCATCAGATCGCCTCTCCTCTCACCAAATCTCCTCTTCTCTCACCAGATCTGATCCTATCCTCTAACCAGATCTCCTCTCCTCTCACCAGATCTCTCCTCTCTCTCACATTTATTACGTAATTAGCTTTGATATAATATTATTGAATAAAAACAAGAAATGCGTAAGCCTGATATGCAAGTACTGAAACAGGGGTCAGATTGACCTCTTGGTGCTTAAAGGTAGAACAGCAAAAATCTCAGAAATTGTGAATCCCCCTGAGTTCAAATTTTGGCAGAGGGTATACCCTACGAAGTTAGGAAAAGTCATAAAATTACAGGACTCTGGCTATATCTGGGGCCGAGGTGCGTTCCGCTAAAACCAAAAGGGGTCAGATTGACCCCTTCGGTGCTTCTAGTGTTAAACAATGCATGCACACACCGTAGTAAAACTTGCACCATGTATGTGCGTGTTTTATGTTCTATCTAAACGAAGATTATTAGCGTTGCCCTCCTCCTCTTCCGGGCTTCTGACTGGCACCACGAGAGGTACAAGGCAGCAGTGGCGAAGTTACCCTTCGATTGTATGGAGTCGAAGTGTTTGATGATATAACACCAAAGGCCGTTGACGTCAATAGAAAAGGCTGTTTTGAACATTTCTCACTGTTTATATACCATAATTACATAGTACAACCTTTATTGAACAGAAGGCAGGTACACTGTACGTGTAGGTAGTTTCGACGCTGTGTCACAATGATTAACGTCGCCCTCCTCCTTTACACATTAATAGCAATACGTAACTGAACG
>JACEVL010000711.1:43297-131849 GCA_020284085.1 Aporrectodea caliginosa
GGTTCTCAACTCTGTTCACAGCTCTGAAAGTTATGAATCCCAGAAAATGAAAATCAGTGGCTTACAACTCCTGATAATGAAAAAACCAACGGTTCACAAGCATGCTACTGATAATGCATGTGTTGCTACAATATCTCACACCTGGTATAGCTTTAAAATTTAATGAAAATTTGGGTAAGCGGCTGCAAGCAAATTGAGAGTAAAGTTTCGCATGCTCAACCATTTCAATTAGATGCTAATGCGTAGTCTTCAACCGCCGCTGGAAGCTGCTATAAACAAGCTGTCAGAATCAATGCTGCTCTCACAGTTCACAGCTACTGCTAGATGCTGCGATAAACACACTTACTTATTTACTTAACAGGTCGTCAGAATGTCAGGCCTGCTGCTGCTGCGTGAAGCCAAAGCTGTTATCAAAGCGATGAAATTATAGAGTTGCAGTGCCATTGTTTAAACGTTCAATTCACGGAGATCACAATGTCCAAGTTTGTGCATGTGGCATGTAGCACTTTGGTCTCTCGGTCGACTTATTATGACTAGTCTAATGTACTTTGAACCTCACGCGTCTGTGGTGGTAGCTAGCGAGGCTGTTATCGAAGCATTGAAATTACACATGGTCTTTGCTTAAACATTCAACTCAATGTGGGCATATATGTCCATTTCACATGTGGCATGTAAGCATTTTGTCATTCCCTCAGCTCATACTGTATATTGAAGCTCAGCAACCATGCAAACGAAGACAATGGACAGTAAAAATGAGCTGAGAACCTTATGTTCTCAGCTTTGTGGAGATGTGAGGCACAGTCAAAATTTGGAGATACAAGTTTAACTTTTTATCGAGTAACACGTTTGCTGTGTGAGAAAAAAACCGTCGATTGCGAATATTCTCAGAGTTGTGGCAATGACATGCATGGAAAGCCACGAAGGTGACCTTAATTCTCTCTCTCTTAGATTCAAAGTATGACATTCGGCAGTGGCAGCAGCTGCAGCTGCTGCTAAAGAAACACGCCCACAATTTCAGGCAATGGCCGACAAAACTTGGAATTTCATGCCTTCATTCGAGCCAGCTTACATCTCAATCCTATAATCGGAAAAATATTAACTGATTAAGCACCAGTTTATTGCGACATGCATTTCAGTGTGATGATTCCGTCTTCTACAGAGCGTAAACGTGCTGTTTTAAAATTTTATAATGCCTGTGTCAAAGTGGCACTGCCACTTTGGTCTATAGCGTATAGGGTAGGCGGGCGGGCTAGGGGGAAAACCCCTCCCTCATTCAACCGAGCTCTCGTGGTATGGCAACATGAAAAGTGAGTGAAAATACGACAAAGTCTTGTACAGTCAGCCAAGCTTACAAATATCACAATGATTTCGTGTTCTACATTTTTCACGTGTTGTAACGAGCTCTTACACCTTAAAAATTTGCGATAACTTCTAATGTGGCATCTTGCGAATAGAAGTTTAAGCATTTCCATCGAAACGCGTGATGCTACTTCATTCATTCCTGGCCACGACGCGGACTCTACACAACTCATCAACTGTATAAGATTTGCATTTTCATACTTACTTACCGCTGTGTATACATCATGGGTTCGCCGTTTGGTGAAACGACCAAACGACTCGGTTTTCTAACCTTCCTTGCATTGACTTTAAAGATTTTGGTTTCATATTACCCCTCTCTTCCGCTAAACACTATTAAAAATTCAGCTGTTAAACACCAACATTTTACACGTCTCTCTCGCTCTCTCTCCAAAAACTAGTTAATGCTCTTCTCGCCAAGCGAAAATAATGATTCGGCTCTTATTCGGAGCGATTAAAATTGTCAATTACAGAGAGTAAGTCTCTCTCTCTCACCCTCCTACCCTCCACGGCCCCATGCCGCTTTCATTCTCGCTCTCTCAATATCGCTGTGTCCATGCCCCTGTAAATGTCACCTGCTATCCAAAATTAACCAAGTGGGGTTTTTCCATGACTCTAGAATTTCAATGAATTTGAGATTTTTCAGAATTAAGAACCATTTGTGGAATGCATTACACAACTAAAAACATTTGATTGCCTGCCAACTGTCGTAAAAGAGCACTATGCAGGGTCTCAAAACACCTCTCCATACAACAGCTCAAACCCTCGGTTCGCTAAATAAACTCTCAACTTAAGTCTCCAAGCTGTATAGAAAATTATAAGTCTGTTAAGTAAATACACGCATTCTAAATGACGCACGTCTACAATTGGCAGGTTTGCTCTACAAACTCGCAATATTCTACTGTGAAGCTAGCTTTGAGTGTGAGTTTTAGGTGTCTGAAATGTAAAAGTTGTAAAACCACCAGGTCAGAAATATAAGCCGCGCATTTCTCTCGCTCACACGCTACTTGTCTGCCAAAAGCGCTTCGCTCCCTCTCTCACTCTCGCTCCCTCTCTCTCTCTCTCCCTCCACCTCTGCCAAACGCCTCTCTCCATCTCTCTCTCTCTCGCTCCCTCTCTCTCTCCCTCCAGCTCTGCCAAAGCGCCTCTCTCCCTCTCTCTCTATCGCCCCCTCTCTCTCTCCCTCCAGCTCTGCCAAAACGCCTCTCTCCCTCTCTCTCTCTCTCTCGCTCATGCACCATCTGTAAAAGACACTTACTATCCGAAACTGAACCGAGAATTTCAATGAAACTGAGATTTCAGTTTAACTTTTCTCAGATTTAAGTTCATTTTGTTGAAAGATTTGCATAACTAAATGCGTGAGCTGTAGGAGAATGCAATAGAGCAAAGACACCTGAGTGCTTTGCAAAAGTTGAATACCATGCTAAATTCAGTTTAGGCGATGATTGTGCATGTGTAAACGGGCCTAAGGATAATGAATACTCAATAAGCGTTGGTCATCCTTGTAAAACAAGGCAAGCCCAACGAATGTCTTGCTGTCTAAGAGTAAAAGGTTGTCGCTCTAATTCAATGCAAGCGCACAAAAACATTGCAATTTGTGCCTATTGAATAATAAATTGGCCTTAGTCAGCCTTGAAAAACAAGGCGAGCCCAAAGAATGGCTACCTAAGAGTAAAATGCTGTTGTGCCTCAAAAGGGTGCAAGTACTAAATATTCAACGCTAAATGGTCAGGCAAGAGCTGTAATGGCATGCAAGCGCAAACACTGGCTGCCTTGGCTTCCACACTAAGTGCTTGCGCGCCTTGCTGGGTGACGAAGATGGAGTTGCAAGGTTTGTAGTTGTAGGCTTGAGCCTAAAATGTGTGTGCCTAAGAGAAAATGGGTGTATGGTCCAAAAGAATTGAGTGCTTGCGTATAATGGCCTCTACCATTAAAGTTGACCTAAGTGTAAATTGCTATACGCCAAACAATGCACATGTAAAAGAATGCAAGTGCAGCTACGAGAGTAAAGCCTAGCCATGTTGGACTCCAAGCTTAAATGTGAGCTATGTGAAAATGGCCAAAACAATGGCTGCTTGATTGTAGTAAGAAAAGTTGCAAAAATGGGCGCCTTGCAATGCTTGAGCAAAGATGGATGATGAGTATGGGCGGTAGATGACGGCTAGTGAGTAAAAATTGAGTGCTATAGGCCTACATGCAAGAATTGGTAGCTTGCTTGTATAAAAATTGGCTGCACACATATGCGTGTGAAAGGCCCAAATAGAATGCACAGCATGCAAATAATGAATATTCAATGAGCTTTGCTAAGGCGTGTAGAGTGAAAGAAGAATGGAGGGGAGGGGTAGGGGCACACGCACGCCCTACGCACACCCCCCTCAAAGAAGAGCAACCCATGAAAAGAACTTTGCCCAGCTTTAATGGCCCTCTGTTTACGGCAGAGGAGGTCGTTTGACCTTTGACCTCCAAAACGGATATTACCAGCGCATTTTCGTTTCAGTTTTCAGAAAAACTGATATTAATACCGTATTCCGAAACTGATACCCAAAACGGATACCGGCTGTGGGAGTTCCCTTACTACTATGCTGTCTCCTGGGTTTTCCGCATTTTATTTCCAATATGTTGAACCCAGCCTCGTGACAGGGGCTCTATTGAGCTTCAAACTGAGAGCGCATCGATGATAAATCATCTGGGCCGTTGTTGGACCTTGTAGGGCCTTCTTCAGTTAGAGGTGACTTCTGTAGCGCCCAAACCTGACTTCTATTGCGTCAATCTGTTGTTATGGTTTGTAGGGCCTTCCTCGAGTTAGATAACTTCTGTAGCGCTAAAACCACAAGTTTGCAAACTACTTAGCGCACCATGTAGACCAGAGTTGGACAATATAGGGCCCGCGGGCCAGGTCCGGCCCCAGGGAACCTTAGAACCGGCCTCTAACATGACTTTTATATTAGCATTGTACTTGGCACTTATCCATTTTATGTAGGTCTATATATAAAACTAAATAAACCTATGACCTATTTTGTATTTTATTGTAATGTAGGACTGTAGGTATTTGGATAATTAGGTTTTCATCATAAAAATTATCTTCATGTACTTTAACGGTTACTCTGCAATACTTAGTTTGAAAAAAATTAATAATATTTATTGTCAAATTTTCTAGGCAAGCGAATCTGCAAAAATTATCCCGTGATTGGCATATATAAGGCCCCTGATCTGCTCTTAAAATCTTATGGCAGCACTCTGTTAAAAGAAGCTGCCCTTGCTTGATGTAGACAAGCTAGACTGTCGATTCTTTGCGTATTGTATTTTTGTGATAATGTAATGTAAATCGAAAATTGCTCAGCAACCACACATGCTACGTCAGGGAGACCTGCTTATTTAACGGCGCAATATCAAATGAAGTCCGCAATGGCCAGGCCAGGCTGTGCTGATCATTCTGATGCCAGGTAAAAATCCGGGTAGGTCAAGCCGCGGAGACAACATGGTGCTAAGTGGTAATCGGTGATGATGGTGGTCGTGTGATGTCGGCAGGGGTAAAATCAGGTTATGATAGCTTGAGGAGTTCGGATTTCAGTCGTGAGCGAAAAGTTGCAAGGTGAGTGGAAGCGGAGGAAAGGCGAAATAATATTAAGAGGCAAGGCAGGTGGATGAGCAAAGTGGAGGTTCTTTGGGGGCCCGTTCCAAAGATCTGGTACTGCATAGACTAAGGAGTGGCTGCAGAATTTCAAAGAGGATGAGACTGGAGGTCGAGAGAAAGAAAGAGATTATGATGATGAGCGAGTGAATCAGATTATAATATAAAAATAATATGCACACAGGTATGAATTACCAATTCATTACTCTGAGGCTATACCTAATGGCTATGCTTCCGGAACGTTAACAAATGGTTAGCTGAACGTGTTTCAATGTTCAGTTTACGATGCTATTTCATTCTAACCTACATGTATATTGCATTGTATATCGCTAAAGTGGTTGGAGTGGTTTATTAATGTAATTGACTTTTACTGCGCAATAATTTTAAACGCACACCTGAGTAAATGCCATTCAAGAGCCAATTTCGTAACGTCTTAACCTTCAAACAGCTTAGGCAACCATAAAATCAAGTGGACTTCTACAGTATAATAGCCTAGATTTAATTGGTTTATAATAAACAAAACAATATTACTGCAACCGTTTCTTGGGCATTGGTAGTTCATGCTCCCTTGCGGTCAGGGTTCAAATTCCGTTACGCAAAATGAAACTGACCACTGACCGAGTCAGCAGTTGGAAGGGGAACCAATTTCTCGCCATGCTATTATCAGCGCAATGGGTTAGGTGTCTACAAGAGCGCTACATTAAGTGACTGCCTTCTTGGGCATCGCAAATTTAATATAATATTTATTATAAATATATTATGCACATGTCATACATATCATGTAAATTACCTGGAAAATATTTCAAAATCATTTCACCGCATATTGTTAGCGGTTGACAGCAATGTTTTAATAATCTAATAAATCTGAGGATAAGTCGTTTGCAACAGGCAGTCATGCATCGACCGCCATTTGTGACGGTTAAGAGCGAAGAAATTGTCACTAAATATTCATAGAATGAAATTGATTCGACTTCCAGCTTGTAATACAGAGTCAAAGTAGTTGGTAAACTCATTCTGTGGTTGTTCCATGTAAGTGCTGTGGTGTGTATCTGGACCAGCAACTCCCTTGGAAAGAACATATTATGCAAATATCTTTTTAAAAATAGAATATGAGTGTACTATAACATACTCGTTATTGTCGCCTAAAAATATCCCTTGGAATTCAAATTATACCTCTCACTTTATTTCAACTGTGTATTATATACCTATCAACTGCATTTTGCGTTTGTACTTCTCCTTGCTGTGCGCGTATTGCATCCTCCGTTAGTCAGACGAAATCGCTGGTGAGGAGAATAATTAATTTTAATTGCACTTCTGAGTAGAGACCTAAGTAACTTAACTAATGCCGAATAAACAAAGTCGTTGTTACAAGCAATTGCAAGAATGCAATCCATTTCAGATGGATTTTGTCATAGTGCTGCTCCAGGAATTGGTTTCAACTTTCAAAGTCAAGAGTAGGCTACATGTGCATTGAAAGCATTTAGGCGATTAACTAGCAAGATGAACCGGAATAAATTCGTTCTGAAAGCTGAAAACATGTCCATACAGAGATCTTGATTTTGTCACATTTAACAGCATATACATGATTTTATCATGCAAGCGTAAACATGGAATAAATTACCTCAGCTTTATTCGACGTGGGACCATAAACACAGTTTAGGTACCTAATTGAAGAATAACTTTTTAACTTGCGTAACGCCGCAATCACAATGCTCACGACAACAGTGACTGGTCGCTATGTTGATGATGATGATGATATTCGTTTATTTAAAAAATTGAAACAACCGCAACTTAGTAGGCTGCAAATAAGAAAAGAAAATCGCCTACGCTAGTCTCCTGATGTTAAGTGTCAGTTTGAACAGATGACACTGTCAAGATTATAAACACTGCTCAGGCAACTAGAAGAATCACAGTGGCAGGCTGGCGCAGACACGCTAATCCTAGCCAGCACATTCCCAACTATAGTTGATGGGTGTCGGCAGTTCAGAGTTATTAGTCATTTCAGAATAGCAACATGTAATTATTGCTATAATTATTATGCATATGGATGTATTTGACATCGGAACACCAAGGCTAGTTTTAAAATTATAGTCAGACATAACTTTTTGACAGGCTTGAAAGTCTCTGGTTAATAACGTTTATTTAACCCTAGGGCTACCAAGCTTTTTGTGACATCGGCGACCAAGGGGGGTGGTTACCACTAGAGCTGTACCGATTAAACGGCTATACGCGTAATCGGGCCGATTATTAGAACAATCGGGTATCGGCAGAAATAATCGGTTAATCGGTGCCGATGTCAAAATTGTATTATAATTCAATAATTTTACTTGAATTATTGCATATTCCAAGTTTTTCATCGATTTTCATCTATCGTTTTACGTCCCTTATTATGTACGCATTAAAACATATCGTTAACAACTTCCTAGATTAATTTAGGGCCTAAACGTCCACTCTTAAAGTTGTGACGATAGTCGATAGATTAGGCCTACTGGTTTATGTTTCGGAACCGAACATTTTGACTAAACAAATAATGAAATATTCGATCTCATAAATTGGGTATTGGCAGTTTAATAATCGACTGTACGCGGTATCGGTATCGGTAATTTCATAATCGGCTATACGCGGTATCGGCAAAAAGCGATATCGGTACAGCTCCAGTTACCACCCCCCTGGATTTCGTGTTCGGTTTCACATATCATAACTTGTAATATAGCAATGGATTCAGCATTCATTGCTGCACAGAATGGTATATTTAACATAACATAAACATAACATAACAAGGGTTTTAAGTGGTTCAGAAGACGTTTAGTCTGTGTTAGAACCACTGCAATTAACCTGGAACATGATTAATAGCCCAATTTTCCTAGCTTCTTCTTAAAAGCTGTGATAGTGTCCACTGAGACAGTACTATCATCCAAACTATTCCACAAATCTACAACTCTTGCACTGAAGCATTTCTGTCCTAATGTCCCTTTCGGTTTCTTAAATAATTTATACCTATGTCCCCGAGTTGCCTTGTTTGGTGCTAATTCAAAAAACTTCTCCTTCTGCACTGCCTCCTTTCCAGTAATAATCTTGTAGGCTTCAATTAGGTCTCCTCTGCTCCTCCTTCTCTCCAATGTTGTTAGTCCACACCTTTTCAACCTTTCTTCATATCCCAAATCCTTGTAGCCCCAAATCATTTTTGTAGCTCTTCTTTGCACCTTCTCCAGCTTTTCCATGTCCTGTTTCAGGTAGGGACTCCATACCTGGATGCAGTATTCCAACTGTGGCCTAACCAGTGATTTGTATAACCTCAATATTGTATCCTTGTCTCTGGTGACTATTGTCCTTCTTATCATGCCTAAAGTCGAGTTAGCCTTTTTTGATGCTTCAGCACATTGCCTAGAGGGTTTTGCACTCTTGTGCATAATCACTCCCAAGTCCCTTTCTTCCTCACTCACTTTCAACACCATGCCCTTCATTTCATATGAAAACTCACTGTTTCTCTTCCCCATATGCATCACTGAGCACTTATCCACATTAAAGAGCATCTGCCAGTCCTGTGACCATCTGAACATTCTTCTTAGATCTTCCCGTAGTATCTCCGCTTCTTTTTCATTTCCCACTGCTCTACATAGTTTGGTATCATCTGCAAATTTAGAAATTTTAGATAAAATCCCATCATCGATGTCATTAATAAAAAGTACGAACAGCAATGGCCCAAGCACTGATCCTTGTGGCACTCCACTTAGCACTGTCGTCCAGCTAGAATGTTTGTCACCTATGCCCACCTTTTGTCTTCTTCCTGATAGCCAGCTTTGAATCCATGCTAGTACCTGCCCTCTAATCCCACATGCTTGCAACTTCTTGGCCAGTCTTTTATGAGGGACTTTGTCAAATGCCTTGGCAAAATCTAAGTAAATTACATCTACAGGCTTTCCCTCATCTATCCTCTCATAGACTTCCTCAAAGAATTCCAAAAGATTTGTCAAACACGAGCGACCTCTAGTAAATCCGTGTTGACTGCCCTTAATAATGTTATGCTCATTCAAGTGTCCCACTATATTATCCTTAACAATTCTCTCCATGACCTTACACACAACACTGGTTAAACTTACTGGTCTGTAGTTACATGGTTCACTTCTGTTTCCTTTTTTAAACAATGGCACTACAAGAGCATCTCTCCATTCCTGTGGTACAACTCCAGTCTGTATCGCTTTATTAAAGATCTGTGCTAATGCCTCTCCAATTTCTTCCCTCACTTCATGTAAGAATTTAGGATGTAGTTCATCTATTCCTGGACTCTTGTCAGTTTTTAACCTTTTCAGCTGTTCCACCACATTTTCCTTAGTGAACACTATCTGTGTTAGTCCTTGACCACCACTCTCTAAAAATGCTTGGTTGGGTTCAGGGATGTTTCCTAATTCCTCCAATGTAAACACTGAGCTGAAATATTTATTAAGCGTTTCAGCAGCTTCCACATCATCCACAATAACTTCTCCATTCTCCTCTTCCTTTTTCAATGGCCCTACCCTTTCTTTCCTTTTCTGCTTGCTTCTCACATAGTTGTAGAAACTCTTGCTGTCTTCTTTTACATTTCTTGATAACTTCTCCTCAAAGCTTTTTATTGCTTTCCTGTTTGCATTATTGCATATGTTTCTTTTATTCACATACTTTGCTTTTGATTTCTCAAGTCTTACAACATAGTCACAGTCCAGTCCATTCTTTCTTTCCTTCTTCAACTGCTGAAAATTCTTCCAAGCTTTGTTCTTTGCCCTTCTCTTTCTTTGAACCTCACGTGTTACCCATGGCCTCTTCTTGTTGGTCCTTTTGTGCTTGGGTATGTTCTCCTCAATAATCTCTTTCATAACTTCATTAAACTTCTTCCAAGCATCGTTCACTCCCAAACCCCTTACTGCAGACTCCAAGTCCTTTTCCTTCAGTCTTTCCCTCACTAATTCATAGTCCGCCTTAAAGAAGTTGGGTCTTTTCACATACGCTTTGACTTCCTGGGTTTGCTCCATGACTAATTCCCATCTGACAACCTGATGATCACTAGTGCTAAAATGCTCCCCCACGCTCATATTTTCTACCATATTTTCCTCAGTTGTTATGACTAGGTCCAAAATGTTGTCTCCTCTGGTTGGCTCCATAACATGCTGTTGCATAAAGCTGGCATCAATAAAATCCAAGAATATCCTATCTTTTTCTCTCTCTCCTTCCAGTTTTTCCCAATCAATATGGTAGTTGAAGTCTCCCATGATCACGGATGTTTCCTTATTAGCCAATTCCAGGAGTTTGCACATCCCTTGATCAGCTTCTTCGGTCGCATCTGGTATACATTAGTTGTACATTATGTGAATGCACCTCGAAATTACATCACTTTTAACAACGGAACCCATTAATTAGCAATATTGTATATTATTGCGTACATTTTGTACTTTTTGGATAAACAAATATAAGATTATGTGTGTTTTGAAACTAATCTATGTATAAAAGATACACACAATCATCCCTACACATGTTTATATAGTATAAATGTACATCCATACATATAATATCCATACATATATATCGGTTTACGTTGTAATGCTGTATTCAGCCATTTTCACGCATATTACGCGTATTATTATTTATTTTGATCACTTCCGGTTTTCATAAGACAAAGATGTAGGTATGCAAATGAAGCCCTGCATTCCCTCTAAAGAACAGTATAATTGTTTCTCTTCTAGTAAGAATAGTCAATAAGCTATAGTCAAAAAACTAAGGGAGGGGTGGTATCCACCCACCCTGGTGCCTCGGGTATATCAGGTATAAGTTTTGAAAGGCGTGGACTACCACCATGATGTTTACCTCAAAATGTGCGCCAATGAATCGGCTACAGCTACCTAAAATGCAAAAAGTATATTCCATATGGAAAAAAAATTATGCATAAAAATGTAGGGGGTGGCAACCACCACCCCTTGGTAGCCCGAGGGTTAACTACGCCGTCATATCGACGATGATTGGCGTCTGGTAGAGCAGGCCCCTTTTAAAGTCTAGGCCTACAATAACTGACATTAGCGCATGTGACCTGTCAACCTACCGAATGACATGATCAACAAAATATGTATTAGGTAATTGTCGTTGAAGACACCACCAGTGACCCGATCCCGCCCACATTTTTACGGGCTTGAGTATATTATGTTGTAATAATCAACAACAGTGTACGCATGTATGTACATATTATGTATGCATTTAGACATTTAAAATTGATAATGAAATCTGAACTGAAGCTATTCAGTGGCTTAACTGATATCAGAGTCAATATTCAAAGTGAAATTTAACCCTCGGGCTACCAAGGGGGGGGCTACCACCCCACGTTTGTTGCTTCACAAACTTGTTCCATGTGGCATATAATTTTGACATTTTAGGTAGCTGTAGGAGGTTCATTTGTGCACATTTTGAGGTAAACATCATGGTGGTATCCCACGCAATTCAAAAGTTATACCAGATATAGCCGAGGTACCAGGGGATACCACCCCGGTCTCCCTTAGTTTTTCGACTATAATCTTTTGCCCACTTGGTCTTAACAGCGTGTCTTTTGTCTAGCAAGTTGTCTATAGCTGGATAGATTAAGGTGTCTTGGCATAGAAGCTTTTCTTGACAAGTTATGCAAGACAAGCTATGGTCACAGAGTAGGCCTGTGTTAAGCAAAACACTTTCACTTATATATAACTAGCAGTTTTTACCCGGCGTTCGCCCGGGTTTTCCTCAGCGCCCGTGTATTTGAATTTAACGACATCTTCGTCTACGCCTGTGAATTTGAATTTAACGATGTGAAAATTTTTCGTGTGTCCCTCTGGCGAATTTACGCGCTGGCTTGAAATTTGTTTAATTGCAACTCTATGTAACATATACTCCCATGCATTTGCCATAATTCAATGGCATTGAAACTGACCACATCGAAACTTAAAATGTCCAAATATCGGAATTTAAAGTAAATTTTGAGTTGAAATATAGTTGGGTTGAGATCTATAGAAATTCAAATGAAAACGTTCGTTAAAAATTTCGTATCGCTAAAGTGTTGCATTGGCGAATCTTTAAGTCCGATGACCTAGAAATTCTCCCGTGGTCCCCACTTCTGATGTTAAATCAACGGTCAACGTGATTGGTTGCGAATCAGAGCGTTGACCTATATGCTACGTGTGACGTAAGATTGCATATTTAATTAGCATGCGTGACGTGGACAAATGGCCTTACTATGGCTATGGTGTAAGAGACCGGTATTGAGATATAGCCTCGTCGAAAAGTTTGAAATTTAAAATGGCCATATATCGGCGTTTAAATAAAATTGCGAACTGAAAATAGTCGCGTTGACCTAGACGTTGAGTAATAATGTTTTGTAAATTTTTTCAAATCGCTAAACCGTTCCGTTTCGGAGCCTTTACCCGGACAAGCAAACATACATACATACATACGGAAGGACATCGTAAACAGACTAAGACTTATAATATTAGATTATATATATATATTAGGGTGGTTCATGGACACATGGTAAAAAATGAAGTTCAAGCTAGAAACCAAGACACCCTGGCAATTTTTTACACCTGTCAATTGTATCATTCTGGTAAAATTTCAGCTTCCTACTCGAACTGGAAGACAGTGCTCACGGACCCCCCCCTTTACCATATAGAACTAACAATGCGATAGGTTAGAAAATACGCTGCACGTCTTTTATTCTTAATATTATGACCATAATTATCAATTTACCAATAGGCCTATGAAAAAGCAATAGTTATGTCATGTCAGCCACGCTATTTGCTGCATGGAAGCAGTCTCCACAATAAACCACAAGTCAAATGATGTACCAGAAGTAGGTCTCGCAAAGCTTCATTTCTCCAGCATTGCAGCTATTGCAGACTTCTTCGTAATTTCAGTGGGGACAGCTTTTCTGTTTGCCTCAACAACTTGGAGAATAAACTGTTTCTCTTCCTCGTCATTTGTGAGGAGGCTGTTATATTCTTCAAAGAGCTTGACACCACGCTCGGCTGTGTCATTTACGACACGCAACGTCCTGATTAGTCCATAGTCACATGGTAAAAAAAATGAAGTTTAAGATAGAATTCAGGACACCCGCTCAGTTTTTTTACACCTGTTAATTGTATCATTCTGGCAAAATTTTAGCTTCCTACTCCAACTGGAAGACAGTGCTCACGGACCCTTCCCCTTTACCAGGTAGAACTAAAAGAGCGATTGGTTTGAAATTATTGCTTAACGTCTTGTAATCGTAATATTTTGATTAGATTACGAATTTACCATTATAAAAACAGTACTTATGTCGTGTCGGCAACATTTTTGCTGCAAGGAAACATTATAAATAATCAGCCATGGCACAGTCAAATGATGTCCCAAAAGGTATATGTCACAGAAATTCATTCCGTCAGCACTACATCTATATCGGAATTCTTCTAGTCCCCGAAATTTGTCATTTGTCACATTTTCCCCAACAGTCTTAGGCCTACATCTCTTGAAGATTGAAATTTATGAAGAACTTGAGGGACCGCAACACAAATGAAAACCTTGGCTAAGATCAGTTTTATGACATGTTGACTGCAAGCCAACCACAGGAGCTCTCGACCAATCATTTTCCAGAAGAACATAATTATGCCCATTGAAACGAACAGTGTTCACAGAAGTGACAGAAGTAGTGTCAAAGCTCATCGCTTGATTTCTTTAGTCAACTTCCATGCTTTTGGCAGATCATAAACAGCCTTGGCTTTGTTACATCCTGTTCCAGAGGTAAACTTTCAAATCTCAAGTAGCTCATCTTTGCAACCTCCAGAAACCAGCACTGGTAGGCGGTCCATGTCTTCGATTCAAGAAATATCAGGAAGGGTTTTACCATCCAGGTCAATCACCAAGGCGCAGCTTCGTATAAATTCAGCTACTACTGACTCAGCATGTACTTTTTTTTAGCTTTCTGTGTATGCATACATGCATGCATGCATGTATGTATGTTTTTCTTTATTCACATTTGTATGCAGGTATGTATGAATGAATGTTAACATTATGTATGTATGCCTGTATGTATGTATGTATGTATGTATGTACACATGCATGTATGCATAATTGCATATGCCATTATGTATGCTGGAATGTATGTATGCATGTATGAATTGCTGCAGAATGCAGCTGATGAAATGCAATCAAAGATCTAAGAATTCTCGAATTATGTGTTGCATAAACATTAGCCTAAGCCTACGTTTTGTACAAATATTAATTAAAATACACTTAAGCTAAATGTCTGTGCATAAACAGGAAATAGATAGCAAGATCTGTAACAAGAACTGTGTACTAAGTTCAAAATATAGACAAGTAAGTAGAAGAACTAAACTGCATAATTGCATAAGAAGGTTGCCAAGGTAATCACAATTGGTAACACATTGGGCCTATGCTTCCACATAACAACGACTATGCTGTAAGTTGACGTCATTGAGCACCATCTTCCAGTTGGAGTAGGACGCTGAAATTTTCTCACAATAATACAAATGACAAGTGTAAAAAAGTTAGAGGGTGTCTTTGTTTCTAGCTTGACTTTTATGATTTTGGACCACCCTAATATATATATATGCCAAAACCCAAGTATGCCTCCTAACACACAAGTCGCAGGTCAAAGAAAGACCGCAGTTGGTTATTTTGGTAAAGAGTTTGCCCTGCATGCATGCATAGCCTTGCCATTATCAACCCTTGAGCATATGAACGGATTATATGAGTGTGGTGGCGGCTTGAGTTGTAGGCCTAAGCGAGCGTTAGGTCGTGTAAATCTTGAACTAAACGCGGCTAATTCAATCGCAAATCATCGATATAAGGACTCTGTTTTGAATGTCTGAATTTCATTTAGCTCAAGTGTAGGTCAATCAACAAAATACCTCGTCGAAATAAGGTCAATAGTTTAGGCCTTCGTACTCTGTAAATGTCACCTCTCTGTTTCACATACGTGGAATAAAAATATCTATTATTATTATAATTAACGAAATTTGTAACGCTCGCACGGTCACACCAAAATGTGAATTGCAAGGCGCAGGTTTTATATATTTGATATTTAGGCCTAAATACACATCTCGGTGTGACCGTGCGCGGATTAAAAATTTCATTAATAATAGTAAATAACTGAAATTTGTTATCAACGTAGGTGTCAAACTTCAAAAGCTAATCTATATTTGAAGTGTGTTAACCGTTGATCAATGATCATTGATCAGCTTAGGCAACCGTAATATCAATATTATTGTATGGGTTTATGGTAAAACCTAGATTATTGGTTTTGATGTAGGCTACGACAAAACAATATTGAGCTAACTGTTTCTAGGTCATCATTAGGTCTCGCATGATTGTTAGATTGCCTTACAATACTGAGGTCAGGGTTCAAATTATGTTGAGCAATACGAAACCGTCCGATCCAAAATTTGGATGAGGAGTTAAGTTTCGTCTTGGTATAAAAAGAGCAAACTTAGATGCTTTCATAGGCAGAACAGGTAAAAGAAACCACCCAAACAGAACACTATTTGGCTAAGTTAAGGCTATTTTCCTTCGATTTTTGACCTTTTGGTCTTTAAATAATCAATAAATGCGCTAGGTGTTTAGTATCGAGTCTTCTCAAATGTAACCCTTATCGGCCCGAGCAAAGAGATAATTGAATCATCGAAATAGAACAATATTTGCTGAGTTATGGCAAGTTCCCCAGAATTATCGTCTGAAATTAAAGTTTTTGACCTTAAAATAACCTTGGATCTCCTTATATTTGGTAGCCTTGTTTCCTACCACAGGTAGACCTTATCAAGGCGAGACAAAAAAGAGAATTAGCCGATTTCAACAATTATTGGCCGAGATCTGTGAATTTTTCTATTTTTTTGTCAGATTTAATTATTCTGACCTTGAAATGACCTTGAATGACCTAGAATTTGGTGTAAGATTTTTTCACAGATATGGCTCTCGTCGAAACAAACAGAAAAATATATAATTTCATCCATATCGGATACCTCGTTAAGTTTTTGTGATAACAATTGTAAAATTTATTGACAATGGATCCACGTTCCAAGTCCCGAAGCTGAGGGCCCACTGTCCTGCAGTGTGATTGTCCTTACAGATTTTATTTCAGTTACAGTTACAATTAGGGCCTATGGTTAATGGTTTCTCATTTTACTTATAGCTACCCGGTACTGTTATAGTTACTATTATATTATTTTTTGGTTATATAGTCTATTAGTTATAGTTACTGGAGTTATATTTTAGTTACTACTTAGTTACAACTGTTGTGCATGTAGGACTGTAGGTGGATGGTGATACTCGAGATGCTTGAGTAGATTAATTATGTTTTTGCCGGATATGAGCCGGCCACATAACTTCCCCTCATTAACACCAACACCACTAATGATACACGAATTTTTATTTGTAACTGATTCGTATTTGAAATGACTCCAGCCAGCATTCCCAAGTCCCATGCCTGCTGCCGCACAAAATCTTTAGAGACATTTTGGCTACAAGATTACTATGACTACTAATTTTGTGAATTTGCCGTAGTAAACTTCGGTCACAATTTCTACAGAAACGCTTACAAAATAACTAAATTTAATCAAATGCGCCGCTACTACTGGGTTAATCACCAATCCAAAATCCGTGGCGAACATTTTCACGTTCTGATGTTTGTCGATATTGAACTTTATCTTTTTATTTATTTGTAACGAAAATAACGATGAATTTTCTTAGTGTTATTTTCGTTACAGTTATAGTTACAGTTAATGATATTTTTCGTTACAGTTATAGTTATCATTACCGAAATCATTTTATTTTCGTTAACGAGAATGACACAGCTGTCCTGGTAATTTTAGAAGTCTAAGATCGGAGGCCCGAAAGCGCATTGGATAACATCTGGCGTAGAGAGCGAGAGGTACCGAGTTCGAGACCCGTAGAGCGGATATGCTTTGTAGGCTGCTATTAGCGCCGTTGTATTGCAGGCTGTCTGTTCTGTTAGTAGTTAAGATTTAAATTGCATAACATGTAAATGTACAGCGCAGTGCGTTTGTCAGGCGCTTAATAAAGAAAAGATTATTATTATTATTATTTTGCCCGAGGCCTATCAACAGATCCCTCAGGTGGCCTAAAAGTCCGGAGACTGCTGGAGAAGATTGTTATTCTGGAATGGTATTGTCAGTCGTTTTATTATTATTATTATTATTATTATTATTATTATTATTGTTATTATTATTATTATTATTATTATTATTATTATTATTATTATTATTATTATTATTTATGCTACACTTCATCTAATTCATTAGAGTCTAAAAGAAGCACGCAGTCAGGTCAAGAAGCGTAACGATATATCACACTCCGACGCACACTCCAGCACACATGCACACGCACACACCTGCGCACACACCTATCTACACACACACACACACACACCTACCTACACACACACACTCATCGCTAGTGCTCGCTCTTAAGGCACAAGATAAGAGCGAGCAATCTAGTTTGCGCCAGTCTGTGTCAATTGTAGAGTGAATACAGTCTGTATAAGAAGCTTTTCTGTCTTATGTTGGTTTCTCGCTGATCGATATAAGCAGAAACAGGTAGGCATAAATGGTACTTAAAATATGTTTACGCACATTGCGTTATAAAGGCATGCGCTTAGATGGCAATCAACCAATGTAGGACTTTAGGCGTGGACTTGTGCACTCATGTATGCATATAATTATATAGGCTATGCATGTTTGTATGTACGATTGTACGTATTGATGCATGTATGCATGTAAATGCGTATAAACATTTTTATGTATGTATTCACGTTTGTATGTACTTTCGTTTGTATGTATGTATGAGTATATGTAGTTATGCATATACGTATCTCTCTTTCTCTCTTTCTCTTTCTTTAAGTTCTCTGCCCTTCGGCAGGTTCCAACTTCCAATGACGCCACTCTTCTCTGTGCTGTGCCTTTTCCTTTAATTCGCTGTATCCGTCGGCCATCCACCCCAGCATCATCTGCCTCGGTCTTCCCCCTCCCTTTTTCCCTTCCATTCTCCCTTCTATGATTTCTTTCAGGAGGGAGTCTCCTCTTAATACGTGCCCCACCCAGTTCTTCTGTCTTTCTCTTATTGTTGTTATTAGCGATCGTTTTTCGTCAACCATTTGTAGCACCTCGTCATTCGTTATAATATATGCTCTGTCCAGCTCACCTTCTCCATCCTTCTCCAGATCCACATCTCAAAAGCTTCTAATTTCTTAATCTCTTCTTTCCTGATGTCTAGATACTTAATATAACGCCATTAATGCTTAACAAAAGCACTGCAGACACGACTATAGATCTTAAACAGATTCGTTTTATGGCTTTTGAAAATATTTGCTCAACAGTGTCAACAGAACATAGGCGCGTTGCAATAATGATCTTAGCGGGAGGTCCAATACCTTTAAAAGCTCTATTGATGCGCCGGAAGAGTGGCATTTGCATAAGTCCATGATCGTTTCAAAAGTTGGCTCTTCCTCCTGTATTGACCACAAGGTTTGAAACCAACGGACTACTATGTAAGTCTTAATGTTTCGCGTTTTGCGAATGGAGCTGTTGTGCTACTGATGTCTATGTTGGAAAGTTTGAAAATTAATTTACAGGAGGTATAGGTGAGATTTCACCGTCGAACAGAAAGTAAAGTGGATGTGGCCAATACCATACTGACAAGGAGAGCGAAATGCCTGGAACAACACTTAAAAGGAAATCAGACGATGTAAACACGCCACAATGTTGCATTTTCTGTTATCATTTAATAGCGTTTAATTTATATTTTTCTACAGGAAATTTAATCTCATATAGGATATTATCATTGCTAGCGTTAACTTTGTTATTGATGTTAGTGATAGTGTGGGCGTTGTTGATTGTGTTAAGCCTTAAGGGTATTGTTGTCATTGCCATAAGTCAATTTGTAAAGTGTAAGATAATGCTATCAAATGCACGACAAATTGAATAACTGCAAGAAGAAAATATTTCGTGCTTTTTGGCTTTGAGATCCCCTGAGTAGGCCCTAAATACTACCATGTCGCATCTTTTGCAACAAAATAAACTGTCAAGCGTTTCAAAGAATGATGCATGATATACGAATATAATTAAACCTAACACCTTGTAACATTTAACATTCATTTTAATTTTTACGCTTTCTTCGCTAAACCTTGTAAATATAACGCAAGTAAAATAAAACAGGATAGATTTAACAACTGCCGTTTTCATTGTGACGTCTTGTACAGGCCAATGTGAGCGAATTCATAAGAGCTACTTTCAAGAAGCGAGAATGCAATCGATTTGTAAGGGACATGAATCAGCTTGAGACTTGGTGAGAACTACAGCTTTGCTTTACTTCTTCTTCTTATTATTATTGATTAGCAATTTGTTGCTTTGGTACTGGTCTCTAATACACAAGGTATAAACCGATGGCGCACCATATCTTTGTATGCTGGCATTATGGTGGCTAAGCTCTATTGATGCGGTATCAAGAACAAGTAGAGCCAACGAGACCGATCATAGTTTTTGTTGAAACCTTGATCGACAACTCAAACCAAAATCTCTCTGTAATTGTAGGCCTAATTACGCAAATTTAGTGCCGCTTCAGAATAACTTATTCAAGAGTAGTAAAGGCATTGGGGTATGACCCCTTCCGATCAAATCGACTGTGGGTGTGAGCCCACCCGATAAAATCGACTGTGGTAAGAGTCCACTCGGTAAAATCGACTGTGGGTAAGAGCCCACCTGATAAATTCGACTGTGGGGATGAGCCAACCCGATAAAATCGACTGTGAGCATGAGCCCACCCAATAAAATCGATTGTATTTATGAGCGCAAGGCCACGCTCACTCCAATCACATGACAGAGTCAAAGTGAGTGGGCTGGAATATCTCATTGACATGTTGACAAACAGTTTGAAAGCTTTGTGATCTGTTGTATATGATCAAATTCCGCAGCAGCCATAAGCGAAAACCAAAACAGGGTCAAAGTAGAAAGCAAAATGATCTAAAGGGTGGAGTTTGCTGCTGGTGAATGTAGACAGAGTTGACAATATAATATAATCCAATTTTCTCTTGCTCTTTCAATAGCCTCAAGCGATTTACGACTGACGTGATTGTCGAATACAAGTAGGGCTTTCTGCTCTTTGGTTGGCCGAACATCTTTAACCCATTAGTGCCTGAATTTTTATTTTTTCATGAAAGTATGAAAATAACTTTATTTCTATCTAGTGAAACTCAGTGCCTAACACTATTCAGCTAAAAAAAATTTTTACCATTTATTTGCAATTTTTACTTTCCGTCCCCGTTTTGGGGACGCTAGGCACAAATGGGTACGGTTCGTACACGTGAAGTTTCAAGGCTGGCATAAATCAACTATTAAGGTTTCATGCATGTAATCAAAAAGATAAGCATACCAGTAGCTAAACACATAGTTGGAAACATCAAACTCATTGTCTGTTATAATTATGATGACCAATGGTCAAGTAATAAAGGAAAACTGTACAATAATGATGACCATACTGTATGTCAAGCGGATTTGTTGAAATTATTTTGGAACAAAACTTACTATTATTGCAAAGGTTGTTTATGTGACTATCATGGCAAGAGAAATAGCAGTTCTATACAGCAGTTCTAAATAACAGTTCTTGCCTACAGTAACTGGAGGAATATAGTGAAACAATTCAGATGAATGTCCAGATGTCCAGATGTCACATTTGAAGCAAACGTTCCTTGCTTTTAGACAGCGGACACCACAGCGACACTGCATACTACTAGACTGAAGAAATCGATTCATTCTATCAATGCGAATCTCTGATGGCACTCGATCTTCAAGTGCTTTAGTCAACCAAGAGGATGGTCAATAGCAGCAAGCTCAACACTCTACTGCTAGTAGAACCCAGTGCATAGTGAAGTTCCAACTAGTCCAAGGTCGGCACATAGATGCATCAGTGTGTTGGTATAGGATCCAAGCATTTTGTATTGCCACATCAGTAGATAAGCAACGACAGCCCACCGTGCACCTTTTTCTGGAATTGACAGATATGCTGTATGTGCTGATGCTGATCTTATCAAGTTCTCATGTGTCTGTGGTGTGGTCGATAACATAATCCAGGCCTCCTGAGCGATGTGCACAAACTTTCTTTCGGACCTTGACCATGCACCTCTTCACAGTGTTCAGTGCTTCGATGCCATGACAATTGGAAGTGTCACCAATCTGTTATCGTTCCGGCAAGTCAACATTATTTCAGATGCTGAATCCAGTCTTTAGTCAAATGTGCAACGGTCCGTTTCTTTGATCTTGTCCACAGCACGGGACAACTGCAGTCCTGAGTTGATTATCTGTTCTGGTGGCTGGGCGTTCTTACTCCTCAGAATTCTATCATATTCAGCCTGGTGAAAAATTGTCAAACTACAGTGTGAATTTGTCATCAGCTGGAAGCTTGACAACAGCAGAGTCGCAAGGTCCAACTTGACTGTCGGACCGTCGGTCACTTAAGTCAGCTTTTTGACACGGATCCATCGGTATACATTATTACACCCTGGATCATTTGGAGGACATATGCAAATTCTTTCATCCCAGAAGTCCCTGTCGTTCTCAAGTATAATAATTGTACATTGTCACAATTATTGTGATAATGTCACGGACAGTTATACCTCTTCCCTACCAGAATTTACTCGAATTTTGCATGGGACCCAAATGGGCTCCATATAGGTCTCATATGGAAAAATGGGTACTAAATGGGCTCCATGTGGGCTTGCAGGTAGGGTTGCTCGTGGCATGCTGAGAAAACACATATGCACATGTCACTGCAGCTGCAGAAACAGTCAAAGTCGCCTATTAATTATAGCTTAGAAGTTGACGGGTCACTTGTGCCTAGCGTCCCCAAAATGGGGACGGTATATTCTGGTATAATAAAAAATCAACCAAACATCTATCAACACTCCAAAAATAGATGTAGATAGCTAAGAGACAGAATAACTTAGGGATATACTCATATTTTTGATTGCAACGTGTTTTTGCACGATAACTAAAATTTATATTGATAATTTTTTTTAATTTAAAAAATCAGATATTCACCATTAATATCTCTATAAAAACGCGCAAACAATTAAATAGCTGTCCAATTATACCCCAAATGAAAGATAATTCAGTAGACTGTTGGTAGCAATAGCTTGTAACACTCAATATTGCTTGATATTACAAATAACCCTTTCCAAACGGGCGTCCCCAGAACGGGGACGCTAGGCACTAATGGGTTAATGAAATGATTCAGATATCGACTAAACAAAGTGCTGTCAAGTCATTCATTTCCTGAGCAGTGCCCAATAGTTCCAGAAATAGCATCAGGCATCAGACTTGGATTGTCTCGAGACACTGTCTCTATATCGAGCCGTCTCGAGATAGGTTTTTGATGCTTCGGTCTCGGACCCCACTGTCTCGGTCTCGGTCTCGAAGTCATTTCTTGAATTTTAGGAAACTGTCTCGAAGTCTTGTTTTCTTGTAGAAGCGGTCTCCATACTTCTTGCGCTGTCTTTAGTCCTGAACTTCTGACAGTATCGCGTCCTGTGCCGAACGGATAACTAGTTAATCGGCAGTGCTAAACAAACCGGAAGTTTAGAAAAGCGGTATTAACAGATATTAAAACGAGGAGTTTTAAGTTTATACTTCATTACTTTATTTCAATTTTCTAAGTTCTTTCAGTGCAAATATCTTAAGATGTATCATAAAGAACCCGAAATAGTGAAATTTGCATTCACTATAATTTCAAATGAATGAAAAGCAAAATAAATGGCATGCCGTTTGCCGCTGGTGTAAAGCCAACGTAAGCGAAAAGCTTGGAACAACATCTAGTTTCTCAAGATCAGTGAAGTGACTTATGTCGCTAATATATTGGAATGTTGTTGGTTTAAATTTTAGAATTCAATTCAATTCAATTCAATTCAATTTATTGTTCCCAACAATAAGAGACAACATAACAAACATAATGATTAAACACAGCTCTAACATAGTTAAACGGTACAGCATGTATGAGAAATGAAGAAGTAAAATGATCAACGAAAAGTAAAACCAGTTAAACACAAGTCAAGATAAGTTACAAAGAGCTAGCACGAGTAGAGTGGAGTGGGAGCAAATAGGCACCCCAGAGGGACGAGTCCCGCTAAGAGGGGGCCTAAGATAGTACAGTAAAATAATTGAAAGATGACGGAGGTTATTGATAAACAGAAATAAGGGGAACACTGACTTGTGTGTTAGAGGCGGTAAAGAAAAAGTGAAAAAGGTTTACAATAGTGAATAAGGACTTAACTAAAAACTAAAGACTATAATACAAGCTCCAGTGTGTGTGCTCGTAACAGACGCTTAAACCATGGAAGGGTGCTGCAAGTACGGATACTAGGAGGTAGGTTATTCCATAGTAGAGGGCCTTGATACTTAATAGATAATTTGCGGGTGTTAGTTCTTAAGAGTATTAGTTTATAATCATGTTTGCTTCTTGTAAGGGTGGTAGATTGGATGGGGGGAAGTAGTCGATGAATGCAGGTGGTAAGAATTTATTGTGGTACTTATACATAAATTCACAGGTCTGAGTGAACCTTATTTGTGTAATACATAGGAGTTTAAGTTCATGAAATAGAGGTTGAGTGTGAGAGTTTACAGGAGATTTGGTTATAATTCGTAGTGCTTTTTTGTGCTATTTTTAATTTGTTTAAGTGAGTGGAATAAGTGGAGGTCCAGATAAGATTACAATAGGTGAAATATGGATAGATGAGTGTGTAGTATAGGTTGATCAGTATCTGAGATGGTAGCAAGTGAGATATCCGGTTAAGGATGCCAATACTCTTAGTTATTTTTTTATTAATTTCATCAATATGTGTGTTCCATTTTAGGTGTTGATCCATATGGACACCGAGAAATTTAGATGAGTTTATTTGGGGGATATTTACTCCATCTATAGTAATGTGATTCGTGCTGGGTGGTATTTGCTTTTTATTAGATCTGAATACTATAAAGTTGGTTTTAGTGAGATTAAGCGATAATTTATTAGCCTTAAACCAGTCAGTTGCTGCCTTTAATTCTTGGCTGGCAATTTCGATTAAGCGGTCATAAGAGGCATGAGACAGGAAAACATTCGTATCATCTGCGAAAAGAATGTAGTGTAAAAGAGTGGATGAGTTGGGTAGGTCATTTATGTATATTAAAAAAAGAAGGGGACCAATCATTTAGAGGATATCAGAATACCTTCAATATTTAATTTCTTTGTAGTTTATACTATTCAGGCGATCGGCTGATTTCAGTGACTTTGTCCCAGGTATTAGACTTCAAAAGTTGCGAGAAAATTGTTTCGGAATTTGGGTCCAATGTGCATTTCCCTCGTTTTGAACTGCCTTGAATTGTCTCTGACCTTGTGTCTCGGTCTCGGGCCCCACTGTCTCGGTCTCGATCCCCACTGTCTCGGTCTCGGTATCGAAGTTTGATGTCTCGTATACAAATCTGTCAGGCATCAAGCGATCATTCTTTTGCTGCCTTGGGAAAATCATCCCTGGTTGGTGGAACAAATTGACCCTTAACACTAATAACAGTACAATTATAGTGACAGTGCGACCTGCTTGTTTCCTTCCCTTTACCGACTAAATTCTGCCACGTTTCGGAACAATTGTGAAGCCGTTTTCATCAAAGTTATAAATATGTCAACTGGTCCAGGGTTCAATATTTCCTTTTTCCTAAATAGATTTAAGGAGAATAAAAAATGAAAATTTTCCTATGTCAAATGTCAGAACTCTATCATGCTTGTTGACTATGGTGTTTTAACTGCTAGATGGTGCCTCTTAATGACATCTATGATCCAATCTTTCCCAGCTAAACTTTGTATTTGTCGACATAATTCGTCATACAAAACACTCACCTCTAGGTCTATATAGCCCTTGTATATTTCACGGGAGTCAATCACAAGGGGTGCACAATACACGCCATAAACGTTCAGCCCCCGATACTATAGGTTTGCCAAAATTTTAGGGAAATCCGCAATTTTTTACTTGCCGATAAAAGTTTGCATGTAAATGTAACAAATCTTACCTCATTGGAAGCAGCAAAAATGTTTTCCAACGTACAGTATCTTATCTTACTCTCTATGTTTTATGATAAGCTTCCGGTTACTGTTGCCCCGCAGGGCACCCCTTTTCCACTTTCCTATACCAAATAATTATTGTAAGAAACTCAAATTTGGCAGATGTTATAATGAGCAATTAAAGATTAAGTCCCAAATGACCATTTCATAAACTGATTTGTCTTTGGAAATCGCAATCCCAAGTCAGATATTCTTTCTGTAGGTCATGTGAATGTGGACGCTCCAGGGATATTCACAGCGAACAAGCCATCGACAACGAATTTAAACAGCGGGAACTTCTTACAAAAGTCTTTCCAACCGACGCCTTTGGAAAACTCGACTTCGTTGAAGATGAAGAGGAATACTTTGACTGGAAGACTAAACTGAAGAACATTCGAGTATACCGACTTAATATTTTTCCTATCAACATGTTGCTTTCGTTTGTGTGATAACAGATTAAAGTGACAAACCATCGTATGTTAGACATGCAAGTATAGCGTCGTCAAAGTATCTCAAGATACCGTTCCTCTTAAGACTACTGGTTAAGAATCAAAAAGAACTTTTAACCTACTATTTATTCTCAAGGCAGTCACAGTGACAATGCCTATTTATAGTACATTACTTTTAAAAATATACTAACGAGTGCTCAAGATCTGAAAACATATATCTTGATCTAAAAGAATGAACTGCAAACTTCCTATTGAAGTGGAGGGACAGAAAGGACACGAAGTTCGTGTAGAAGGTTGCACTGCAGTGGGCTCCAAAGAGAGAAGCCGACATCGGAAAAGATATCATTTTGTATTGCAGAAATACCGAGGGGAGATAAATCAGAGTAGGCCTACCCTCAGCTACAGACAGGAAAGATCTAATGCTAAGTGTAACTGGAAATGACCGCAACAGTCAAACTGGCGGGCTCTAGCAAACGTATAGAGCCCAAAACAAAGTAGCTACCTATTTGGCGATGTACGACGGCCATCTAAGACTAATTTGTTAAACTTTATGGTAAGACGAGTAGCCTATAGTTTGGCTCAGATGTGACTCTAAACTCTAAAGTATAAGGTAAGAACAAAAATTGCTGCACGTCAACTGCCAGCTGATGATAATCTCTTATTGCTCATACTCTAGGTTTCTGCCCTAAACCACTAGTGAAATTCTTCTACAGCTACATGAACATCATTCGTATGCAGTAGGGTGTCCCACGATAACATAGGAAAAATAAGATTGTTGAAACTTTTGATGCAGTCCCTCCTAAAAGTTTTTTATGATCCCGTAATATCACCTGGCAAGTTTTATGACATTTCGAAAATATTTAGGGGTCCCGCAAGGCTCATAGAGTTAGTGCAGTTTGTCGTAAATTACGCATGGCGTCAATGACTTTTAGACATTTAGGTGACAACATTTTGATCCCATAATAACATGTTTAGTATCACTAGAAAGCTTTTAAACAGCAGAATCTACAGACATAACCTTCTTGTATATATATATATATATATATATATATATATATATATTAGGGTGGTCCTAGAAAATGGAAGTTGTTAAAAATAGTTCTCCAACCCGGCATATGGTGACGTCAGGTATTAATAGGTCGCAGTTAAAAAAATTAAAAGAAAATAATAATATTTAGGACTTGCCCAAAGCTGACAAAGTTTTCATAATTTGCTGCTGGTTTCCTCAAACTTTATCATGACATCGGCGCTCAGCAGGGTTTAACATAATTGCATACAAGCAAACAATTAATGTGCAGCTACAATATAATTGCTGAATAATGGAATCAAAGTCGTAAGAATGTGTTAATTTTATTATCAGCTTAAGATAATGACTGCAAAACTTCGAAAATAATCTGAAAATGTAACCGAGAACATCAACATTAATTTTGCCGATGAATTGGCCAGTCATCCGATTTTGACCTTAGTATGGCTGCAGTCTTTGTTGGCGCTGAGAACAGCTTCCTATATTCCTCTACAACCTGTAACAAGAACTGCCTTTGTTCTTCATTTCTTGTTAGAGAAGACTTAAATTCTTGCACTAAACATCTTTCTGTGAGATCGTTAACCTCTTTAACAGATTGGGCAACCTCGCGGCTTCTTTGGTATGTTTGAATGAGACCCCATTCGCTTGGATCATAATGTAGAAAGTCCTCAGAGAGTTCCAAAATGTGGAAGAATCTCATGGTTGATGTAGTAAAGAAGTTGTGGAGTCTTGGAATGGCTTGATTCGTTTTAATGGCTCGACAGAACCTGAATTTTCGTTATGGGTCTTTACCATGAGTCTCTTCGACAGCATGAAGAGCAAATTCAGGTCATTTTTGGGAGCCTCTGCAGTTGATGCTCACTGGAACCAGTACTTGATATATAGTATGCCTGTCACAAAGAGTGACACTTCCTTCATATGATTCAAGACTTGTTCACCATATGAAGGGCCACGAAACTTCCAAGTTATGGTTGAACCTGGCTGCAGACAGTGCAGAGGTTCATATTGTGAGTGGAATATCCACATTTTAAGTGGGCAAATGGCTCTGGCTATCCACCGCGCACGGTGTATAGCTCCTGGATAGCGGAAACGTATTCCATTTGGGGGCATGCCACCGAGGAAAATGACAGATAGCTCAAGAAGTTCGCAGTAGTCATCCCTTGGCTGGAATTTCTCCAGCTCTGCCACTGCAAACTAAATAACCCCATCCTTCCATGATGCAATCATGGCTGTCATCTGCTCATTCTCTGTGGCTTTGGAAAAGGAGGCCTGATCTATTCTAGGCCATAAATCTGTAAAGTGGCTCAATGTTGGGAGACTTCGATGCATCACACAGACTAATGACTTTCTCAAGTTTCTCCAACATGATTTCAGAAATGTGGTGGAGGCATGCCAGTTTGAGGAGTTCTCGACCTATTTCTCTTTCCAACAATACGCACACGCCACCATTTCTTCCAGTATTTAAGGCTGTAGTATCAAATTATAAAACTTTGATACGATTATGCAAACCCTATTCATTAATGCTATCAACCATTGCATGTGACATTGTAACTGTTGTTCCATCATCAAGTTCTGGTACAGACAACAGCTTGATTACATCATGTCCAGAGACCAGTATCGATATTGGTAGCCATGATTGCATCATGGAAGGATGAGGTTGTTGAGTTTGCAGTGGCACAGCTGGAGAAATTCCAGTAACAATATGGCTCATAATTTTAAACAACGAAACTCAAATTATGGGAACATGCGCAATTATCGTAATTTCAACTGGCTTGGGCAAGTCCTAACTAATTTTATATATTGAAAATATTTTGGTTAAAGAGTCTCTGTAAGTCATATCACCAAATGGTGGGTTGGAGAATAAAAAAGAACCAACATGAAAATTTGTCATTATGGATGGAACCACCCTAATATATATATATATATATATATATATATATATGCATAAAGTTTCAAGTATGAAGAAGACATAAAACACACTACAACAAGAAATCAAATTTCTTGGCTTGCAAATCAAGGAAGATTTTCGAGCCTTTAAATCTGTGGTGCACTGGGAAGGCATGCTGCTCCATGACATAACAGGAGTAAACACAAACAAAGTGGACAGATTGTCAGTACTGATTTCTTCTCTAGTTGATAGAAGTACTAAACTTCTGGGTGTGCCAAAGACAGGCAGCAGCAGTAGCAGTTCTAGACCTTTTGAAGTCGTGGCAGTGCGATACATTTATTATAGGCATGTGTTTTGACACAAGGGCCTCAAATACCGACATAGTTAATAAAGCCTGCACCCTTCTAGGGGCAGCCACCGGTCGTAATCTGCTGTAGATGGCTTGTCAACATCCCATGTTTGAAGTCCTGTTGTCTGATATATTCGTAGAGTGCCTTGGTAAAGTTTGTCCATCAACTGGGGAAGGCATTCTTCTCTTCAAGCGATTTAAAGATAAATGGTCCGACTGGCCCACCTTCAACCAAAGCCTCATTAATGTCTGTCTGTGTCTGACAAACTGAAGGAGTTCATTACTGAACAGCTTCAACTTGACAATCCTCAAGCTGAATAGAGAGAATTCTCCATCTCGCGGCATCCGTGTTTGGATTGAACAGTTCGACATCGGTTCGCAAGCCTGGTGCCCCTCTAGATGGCGAAGGCAATATACTCAATGAAGATTTAGTTGCGTTTTGATGGAACCGAATCGGTTATTGTATTTGAACACTTCTTATAGCGCCCCTACCAGATTTCCCATTCAGAGGCGCTCCCGACTACTGCGCGAACGCTGAATCGGAGTTTCACGCCGAAGCGCATGAGCAATTGCGAGTGAAGGACTTGCCCAGGGTCCCTACGCGGCGACTTTTGAGGTGGATTCGAACCCGCAACCCTCCAGCTGCAAGGCACCGAACATACCCCTAAACCACCGCGCCCCAGTTGTATTGTGATGTGTTGTATTGTGTGTTGTGTTGTACTCCACGTTTATAATGCGACCGAGCCACCCGCAGTAAAGATCCGAGAAATTAATCTCTGATAAACCGACCCGACCTGGAAGCGAACCCGGGGCGCCAGCGTGACGAGCAGGCTACCAACCCACTCGGCCACCAGGAATATGTTATCCAATTGACGGCCCGTGAATTACAGGACATCCACGATTTAACAGATTTTGTTAGTCAACATCTACATCCAATCGTGGTTTTCGTGTCGAGTCACTGCTGATTAACCCATCAATGACATTCAACTCATAAAAGGCTGCAATTTTACGATGCTGCTGCTCTGAAGACCACTAAAGACGATGCTGTGTCATTCTTTGTACCTAAGCCAAGAGCTGGAAACCCTCTCTCTGTTCTCACACCATCTCTCTTCTGAAGAGAAGTCACAGCTTATGTTGACAATGAAAGGTGATCGAGGATTGCACTTGGTTCAATCTCTTCCCCGTACGAAAAGGGAATTATATATTTCTCGAAGCTTCTTCTGAACTACCGCCAACTCATCGTGGCTTGTATCCTCGATATTCCATGTGAAGAGTGACCCAAAAGCCAATTGTATAAGATCGCATGTCAGGCTGTTAATAATTTGGCCTGTGTGAATGACAATGCTGAACTTGGAGTTGCTCTTATACAGAATTTCAATTCAACAAGAACAAAGAACAGAAACAGTTTCTTCTGCAAGTTGTTGAAAAACACAGGCATGACTTTTATAAGTGCAATCGTGACAATCTTGTAGATTATTGCAAAATGTAGAACTGAACAATATGCAGCTGAAGGTATAAACAGTGATTAAGAATAAGCAGACGAAGGTATGGAGGAGCTGAAACCATGGCTGGTCGCATTATCAAGGATTTGTAATAATGATTCCTTCTAACGATTAATGGCAATAACAGATATTGAGAAAGTCCAAAAATCTTGAGTTGCTGTACAATTATTAAGTCAGATACTTGTAGATTCCACTATTTAAGAGCTTTCCAATGGCATTAAACATGTTATCATATGGGATCAAAGGTCGGTGTCTAAAAGCATTAATAAATTGGACACGTCCGAGGCAAATTACGCCAACTTGGTGAAAATGTCAGTGTCTTGCGGGACCCCTAAAAAATTTTTAAATTTCATACAATTTTCCAGGTGTTATTATGGGACCATAAAGAAACTTTTTAGAGGGACTGCATAAAAATGTTCGACAAAAAATATTTCTGGGACACCCTAGTATGCAGTGCACAATGCATACATACAAGCAAACATAAATTATTGTGAAAGCAAGTCTTAAGCGTGCGTTTGTATTGCAAATTTCTTAGACGTCTCACCGATTAGTCATCGGGTTATTTACCTTTTTGAGCGGTGGATCACACGCTAGCAGTTACTCAGTCAGCCTAGCTGGCACGCAGTGATCACGTACCTCGGCCTGCCCGACTTTTTAACGCCGACACATCGCATCATACGCGTAATTGGGTTGATACCAGACTTGTATACGAGACATAAAACTCGAGACCGAGACCGAGACAGTGGGGTCCGCACATTGGACCCAAGTCCCGAAACAATTTTTCTCAACTTTGAAGTCTAATACAAGGGTCAAGTCACTGAAATCAGCCGATCACCTGAATTGTATAAACTATAAGGAAATCAAATATTTCAGCCATTCTGAAATCTTCTAAATGATTCTAAAATTTAAACCAAAAATTCCATATAGTCCCTAGGCCTATTAGCGATTTAGCGACATAAGTCACATCACTCACCTTGAGAAACTAGATGTTGTTGCAAGCGTTTCGCTTATGTTGGCTTTACACAAACGACGAACGGCATGCCATTTATTTTGTTTTTCATTGATTTCAAACTGCGTGAATGCAAATTTCACGATTTTAGGTTCTTTATGAGACATTTTAAGATATTTGGAAATTTTGGACTGAAAGTGCAAACTTAAGACTGTTTTTTTCGATACTCTTAAACCTTAATACCAGAAACAACGCTGTTTTAAACTTCCTGTCTGTTTGGCACTTCCGATTAACTAGTTATCCGTTCGGCACAAGACAATTTTATAGCGCAATACTGTACGAAGTTCCGAACAAAATACAGTTTGTACGAGAGCTTTGGAGACCGCTTCTACAAGAGAACAAGACTTTCGCTTCGAGACAGTTTCCAAAAAGACAAGACTTTCGCTTCGAGACAGTTTCCAAAAAGTCAAGAAATGATCTCGAGACCGAGACCGAGACCGAGACCGAGACAGTGGTGTCCGAGACCGAGACCGAGACCGAGACATCAAAAACCTGTCTCGAGACGTCTCGAAACCGAGACAGTGTCTCGAGACAATACAACTCTGGTTGATACTGGCTGAAAATCCCTGGGAACATCCACTTAAAAATTCTATCGCTAACTCACAACTCACTACAATACTCCCACCTAAAGTACTTTCGCAAACTTTTCACCATAAAGTCATCCCACACTACCAGATCAGACAAGAGAATTTCACGTAATCCCGTCACCCCAGTCACTAATCACCTCAAGTTCTAATCAATCAATCAATTTTCGTTTATTCCGAACACCAGGCTGACAGAATGCAGCTTGTTACATTAGTTAGTCATATATTTATATATGTGTTCATTTGTATGTCACCTTGTCCTTTCTGGTTATCGTTTAATTTAATTTTAAGTGATTTATTAGAATATGTCTTTATATAATACTCTAGGAATGAAGTTACGATTATCTTTGTCCGGAAGAGAGAAGCCATGGGCCCGAGGGCGGAGCACATGTCCACAAGAGGGGCGAGGCGGGGGGAAGAGCCGATGGAGTACGTGGTGTTCGTTGTTACGCACAGATCTAAACAAGCGGTCATCAGCTTCCTCCGCCATCTCCGTCGCGCTGGGTGATTGAGGTGGTAGATATAGTCTGCGTCTCAGGGTCCTCATCAGCTGCTCGATGCGGTCCCGCTCCCCTGCACTAGTGTAGCCCCACCAGGCCGGGGAGGCATACATTAGATGCGCGATGGTAGTCATTCTTGTAACTTCATGCAATCCGCTTGGTGTAAGGCCGTGGGATCGGAGCACGCGCAGGGCGTACATGGAGGATGAGCATGATGTCAAGACGTTGTCCACGTGGGTGGTCATCCGTAGATCTGATCTTATTGTCACCCCAAGACACGCATCGTTTCTACTCGGGCCGCCTCAGGTAGAATGGGTGGGATGACTGTACGAGGTTTTCTCTTTCCGAAGATGATCATTTCTCGGGTTTTAGATGTATTCAGTCGCAGATTGTTCTTTTTAGCCCAGTCAGATATAGCCTCGAATTCCTCTCTCACGGTACCAAGGTGGCTCGATCCAACCAACAGATACGTGTCATCGGCAAATTTTACCAGAATATTGAATTTATGCCTAGGGTGGAGGTCGGACGCACCCACGACGTAGGATACCGGTCCAAGTACTGACCCCTGTACGATGCTAGCTGTGATACAGGCCACTTCCGAAACATCTCCACCGTAGCTAGTGGCATGGCCTCTGCCTCTAAAATAGCTTATCAACCAGTTGTAGACAGCGTCTGGTATTTCCATTCCCGCGTACTTTGTGGCAAGTGATTCATGACTGACCGTATCGAATGCCTTCGAGAAGTCCATTGAGATGACTACCACAAACTCGTTTGTCTTGAGTAGTGTAGTTATATGGTGTAGAAGCGTGACGACAGCAGCTGTGGTAGATCCCGTGGGACGAAAACCGAATTGATCGTCTATCATCTCCGTGAAGGAGGGAGTCTCAAAGGCCGGGTAGACGTATGATCTTACAATAGAACGCTCCATCAGCCTGGACAAAATCGGCACCACCGATATCGGCCTGTAGTCTGCTGGGACGGCTGGGCTTGCCACTTTCGGTACTGGTCTAATTATGGCTGTTTTCCATTGTACAGGTATGTGATGAGTCTGGATGGATAAGTTGAAGAGATGGGCCAGGACTGATGATATTACGGGCGCAAGCAGTCGCAGAAACCACGCTGGCAAGGCATCCAACCCCTCTGCCGTGCAGCGTAGCCGATCCAACTGGTAGAAGACATCCATCTCAGTGAAGTGCGACGAACCATCGTCTGCGGTTTGCTTGAGCTTAGGGCAGATGTAATCAGGGTCAGTGGAGATCTTCGCGTAATGATTATTCAGGTCCTCGGCCGTTACTAGACCAGGGCTAGATGTGGCTTTGGATTTCTGTGTTATCTCTTTGACCTTTTTCCAGAGGCTCTTTGTGCCATGCCGCGGGTTGATGTTACGAAGTTCTTTAAGGTTGGATTTTGCTATAGCCTTCCCAACCCGTTGAGCGATGGCCGACGCTTCCTCCAGTCTGTTCGATCGTAGAAGTTTGTTTTTCCGCCTCAGAAGGTGTTTAATATCAGGCGTCATGTATGGTGGATCTCTAGACGTTGTTGTTATCTCGCGGATGAGGTAAAATCTATCCAGCCACGACAACATTAGCTCGTAGAATGCATCCCATGCTCCTTGCGGGTCGGTGTTTGCTTCGATCCGGGATGTGTCAAACCCCTTAAGATGAAACAGGGTGTTGGCATGTAGATTAGGAGATCTTTTTCTGAAGAGTTTCTTCTCTCGTCTTTTTCTCGGGTCTGCCATGCAGTTTGTTGTTGTAGTAGCTATAATTGCCTTATGGTCTGAATTGATTGTTGACGTAACCACCTTAATTTGATACTGGTCAGGCATTGAGCACATGATCATATCAAGTATGTTGTTTCCGCGCGTGGGAGTATTGACGAGTGGTGTGAGGCCTGTGCGACACGAAACCTCCATTACATTAAGTTGGTTGAAATCTCCTCCCAAGAGGATGCCACCGCTCTTCTCCTCCTCCGAAACAAAATTCTCTATTGATGTCTCTATGAATTCCATCAATGTCTCTGATTCATAGACTGGCTTAGGAGGATGATAAAGAGCGCCTATTAAGACCGCTCCCTCTGGAGTCTGCACTTTTACCCAAAGCAATTCAAGTTTCTGGTTGTCTCCTCTTGGTATGTGGATGTTGCTTGGTAGAGTATTGTGAACAAGGATGGCAACTCCTCCACCTCGGCGTCCCTGTCTGTCTCGCCTGTAGAACCGATAGCCTGGAATGGAGAATATCTCCTCCCGGTGTTTCGACTTAAGGTGAGTTTCTGTTACTATGACAACGTCAGTTTGGTAGCTTGTTATGTCTGCCTGCAGTTGGTCTAATGCATGATCTTTGGCCAACGAGCGTGCGTTTATGACGTAGATAGCGGATGGAAGGACAGCGGCTTTCTGCGAGCCTACGCCAGTTGGTTTGTAAACATTGTTCATGTATGGTAGGCTAACGAGGAAGGACCTAGTCGCGAGGTCATGACGTGATTGTCGTTGAACTCTAACCTCCACTTTCGTAGAGGTGCAGGCAGACGTGAGGGCAGGGATACTCTTGATTTCTCCAACCGATTCATTGTTCACACAGTACCTCGACTCTGGAACGAACTTCCTTCTGAATTCCACAGTTTCTTAGGCTCTCTCCGCCAATACTGAAACGCGCATTAGCAGCTCTGCTGAATTCTCTCTCTAGTCTCTCTGCATAAGCCGGACTTGGACCTCTACTGGACATCGCTCTCTGGGCAATATTTCTGATGCGGCGCAGCGTTCGTCTATAAGCTGCTACTCTGCGCTTTAAAGTAACGCTTTAAAATATGAAGTTTACGATTACGATTCTTATGACGTACAAGCTGAAGGGGAAAATAAAACGCATCGGCGCTCGCGCGAAATAACATCCATCATTTCTAACAGCATCTCGAAATTATGTGCATAGCATGAGTATTAGAACGTTGGGCGAGGTTAGGAAACAATATTCTGTAAATGGATGTCGCTTTGTCTAAAATTGCAGTATGTCCGCCTGGATTGCGACACAGACGCCAACAAGATCTTGGAACTGTTTTACAATTATTGGAACATGGCTGAACCGGACGTAATCTTTTCGGTCCTATCCGATAGCGATATCGACAACGACGATGGTAAAGGAAACGACGTAAGTGGGACGAAGTCAAATGAATTGATTCAAAACATCAGGAAAGCGATCTGCAGCAGTTTTGTCGAAGCCGCGGCTTCAACAAGTGAGTACACAATGTTTTGTTTGTCTGTCAATGTGTCTATCTGTATCTATGTATGTATATATGTATGTATGTATGTATGTATGTATGTATGTATGTATGTATGTATGTATGTATGTATGTATGTATGTATGTATGTATGTATGTATGTATGTATGTATGTATGTATGTATGTATGTTGTATATTGCATACGGAGTTCCACAGGGGTCAAATCTCGGACCACTCCTATTTTTACTAATTATATTAACGACCTAGCTAACGTGTCTGCAACCCTGCACTTTATCCTATTCGCGGACGACACCAACATATTCTACTCTAACCAGTCCTGCGCCTCCCTTATGGAAATTGTCAACCTCGAACTAACCCTAATTAGTCAATGGTTCGTTGCTAATAGACTTACGTTAAATGTAGAGAAAACTAACTTCATAAACTTCAAATCACATAGAAAAATTAAACCAGTAAACTTGGCCCTAAATCTCGAGGGAAGCCCTATCCGTCAAGTAGACTCCACCAAGTTTCTAGGGGTGTTTCTAGATCAACATTTATCATGGAAAACACACATTAATTACATCTCACAAAAAATAGCCAAAAACATAGGAATAGTATCAAGAATCGCGTATCTGCTCCCACTAACAATTAGGCTGAACTTATATTACTCACTAATTCTCCCATATCTAAGTTATTGCAACTTAATCTGGGCCTCAAATTATGAATCCCGAATCCATAAATTAATAATCCTTCAAAAGAAGGCAATTAGACTAATTCAGGGAGCCCGTAAAGACGCTCATACAGCCCCCATTTTTAGCGACTTGAACCTGCTAAACTTAACACAGATAAGAAGTCTGCAAATAGGAGAATTTATCTATCGCTACGAACACAATTTACTACCCACGTCATTTGCAGGGTACTTCACTCTCGGCTCTCAGATTCATGATCACTTTACCAGGAGGGCTGCATCTTACCGTCCAGCAAAAGCACGGACTAACACAAGAGAATTTAGCATTAGAGCGGCAGGACCATTATTTTGGAACTGTATCCCATATGAAATTCGTTCTTCTAAAACCCGACACGAATTTTAAAAAAAACTACGCTTCTTTCTCATGGGCGCACACCAATTGACATTATGAGGAACTATTATTCTGAAAGTTTAGACACATATAAACTTAAGCTTATACCTGTTGCACGATGCACCGGTCCTCGAGTTATTTAGTTAAGCTATATTAGATAAATTTAGTTAAGTTACCCGATGTATTCCTTTGTTCTTTTATGAAAAAATAAAATAAAATAAGATTTTGGCTTGCCTAGCCCAGCCTTCTTCCGAACCTTTGCTACTTGACGCAGCTGGGTGTCTCCAACCAGCGGGATATCAATCCCTTAGGAGCCTCCCATTGCTCCCATTAATAACTCCTCCCTCGATACTGTTAAAATAACTGTTATGTGCCTTTAATGTTCTGTGTTTGAATTACTCTGTTATTGATTAGCACAAATGTATGTATTTTATGAGTTGTTAAAGGTTGCAATAAATATTGATTGATTGATTGATGTATGTATGTATGTATAATATTGTATATATGTATGTATGTATGTATGTATGTATGTATGTATGTATGTATGTATGTATGTATGTATGCATGTATGTATGTATGTATGTATGTATGTATGTATGTATGTATGTATGTCTGTTTGTCAGTGGATAATTTGCCATAGACAGGGCAGGCGCTCATACCAATAGGCTAGCTTGTTATCGTGCCTTTTGTCTGTCTTTCTGTCCATGTATTTGTCTGCCTATTTGTCTATATCTCCATCTCCGTGTCTTTCAGTTTGTTGTCCCTCTGGCTAGCGTGCTAGAGTGTTAAGCAAGGGTCAGGGTTTAAATTTATCCATAGCAGAAAGACCATTTTACTTGCTCCACGCAAAGAACTCAGCTGTAAATGAGTACCCTGACCTACACTGTCGGTGGGAAGATCAGGAAGCAAGGAGAGGATAAGCCATTACCCCTATTAATAATAATAATAATAATAATGATGATGATGATGATGATGATGATGATGATGATGATGATGATGATGATGATGATGATGATGATGATGATGATGATGATGATGATGATGATGATGATGATGATGATGATGATGATGATGATGATGATGATGATGATGATGATGATGATGATGATGATGATGATGATGATGATGATGATGATGACGACGACGACGACGACAATTTATCTGGCGCCGTAATACAGCCATACCGTTACAAGAGCTAATACTTGATGCCCATGGCTGCCCCTCAAGCTTGCTTAAGAAACCCGTTTGACTATTTCCGATGAGTTAAAACTAACTAATTTAACCATTCGAAGATTTAACCATTCGAAGATGGGACAGCTAACGGTATGTTGACAACCGATCCAAAATATACCAGAATGTAAAAAAGAACATTTATTGTCTTCGACTGATCGTCCAGATTTCAACTTTGGTTTGTTGTAGTATAATATAATATAATATATAATAATAATAATAATAATAATAATAATAATAATAATAATAATAATAATAATAATAATAATAATAATAATAATAATAATAATAATAATAATAATAATAATAATAATAATAATAATAATAATAATAATAATAATAATAATAATAATAATAATAATAATAATAATAATAATAATAATAATAATAATAATATCTTTTCTTTAATTAAGCGCCTGACAAACGCACTGCGCTGTACATTTACATGTTATGCAATTGAAACAATCTTAACTACTGTAGGTCAGGGTACTCATTTACAGCCTGCAATACAATGGGCGCGTAAGAATTCACAAATTACAATTGCAATTGTCTGTAGACTTTTATCAAGATTTTTATTACCGATCCGTGTCATCGATGTTGCGCAAGGCCTGTACCTCATCGAAAGCGAGGTAGCACCTGCTCACTAGCTCCGTGTAGCGACTATGGCCAAACTGTTCACGTAGCCTACGCTTGTCACACACTTCAGATTGTATTTAGCATTCGAAGATGGGCTCATTACAGGCGCAAATAGACATAATAAATCAACTTGTTCAAACCAGATGCTTGGATAATCACTGGTGGACTTAACAAAGGCGTAGACCAACTCATCGGAAATGAGGTCAAACACAGAATGGCGAATTGGGAGAAGATTCCACGGGCTGTTCTCGGCATCTACCAATGGGGATGTCTTGCAAAGAAGCACTATCTTCTGAATGTAAAGTATTCTATCTTCCTAGCTCTTCTCACAATAGCAATATACCAAATAATTGAAGTGATGTATCTCTGTTGGCGTAGTTATATCTGTGAACGGATTTATTTTGGCGTTTTGTATTATCCACAGAGATGGGTAACTAATCGATTAGATGCTAATCGATTAGCTAATCGATTAGACAAACAGCTAATTCTAATTCCAATCGATTAGCTGTAGTCTGATGCTAATTCTAATTCTAATTGATTAGCAATTTCAGCTAATTGCTAATCGAAAATCGATTAGCTGATCGATTAGATGTTTGAAAATTAAGCTGAGAACGCCTTCATTAAGAATGAGTTTATTATTGAGTTTGAAGAATATCCTTACTTACTTATTTATCTGAAGGCTGTTTCAAGCTTGCAATTATCTGTTTATGGTTATATGTCCATTCTGCTCATGTAACACTGAAAGGTTTGCTCGTCTTCATGTTCACTATAAGCATTACTGTGTTCTTGCAACATCAGCTGCCATTGAACGCGTATTTAGTTCTGCTGGATACATCGTAAACGCTAGGCGCAGTAAGCTAAGCTACGCAATGATTCAAGACATGTTAATTGCAAAATACAATAGTGTGCTTATGCAGTAGCAATGCCACTAACTGCAGCTTATGCAGTAGCAATCTCAATAATAGCTACTGCTTATGCAGTAGCAATATCAATAACGCAGCATGTATTGACTGATGTATTGTTGCTTGCTGGTTTGTGGACTGTTCTCACATAGCAGTTGTGCAGCTTTAGGCATTGTAATAGGCTAAAGCTTTAGGCTACAGCCTACAGCAACTTGCTGTAGTAACTTGTTGTGCTTTGATTAAAATTTGACAAATTCATGAAGCAAATAAATTATATGTATCGAACTATTGATTATCGAAATCTAATTCTAATTGTTAATCGATTAGCTGCTGCTAATTCTAATTCTAATCGATTAGCTGGAAGGCTTTGCTAATTCTAATTCTAATCGATTAGCAAATTTCAGTAGCTAATTCTAATTCTAATCGATTAGCAATTCTAGCTAATCGTACCCATCTCTGCAGTATACCCTGCGACCGCGATCGCTTGACCATTGTGTACCTCTGCAGATAATTTACAGCGAAATTAATTTATTGTTAGAATGATGTACTCGTATTGACATTAACTGTTGATTGTTGTTAAGATTTATGTACACCCGAGTGCGGATATGCAGTTGGTTTTAATAAAGAATATACTTACTTACTTACTTACTTATAATTATGCATGCATATCATACGAGCGCTTTAATTATTACAAATTAATAAACCAACATATTTTGTGAAGATGTGTGCACAATTGCCTTTTATTTTCCGCTAATTTTCTCCAGGATTCATCTGGTTCAGACTTCTGTGAGTCTGATAACAATCCGACTGGATTGTCGCTGAATCAACATCACACACATTTTCTTCTTGCCGATGACGGTACACAGAAGAGATCAAACTGTGAATTATTCATCCTACGACAAGCGGTCGAGTTAGCTCTGATGAAAGTGAAGACAAATGGTAAGGACGAAGATATAAGTATATCGCACACGTTATCACTTTGACGTAAATGAGTTTATTAGAAGACACGACAAATGTGTTTATCATGCTGAGATACATGTATATGATTTTATAAGAAACAGGCATAGGCTTGTGTCACATGAGTTATTACGTTAAAGTAAATGAAGAGTTCATTGGAATAGACAGAAGTATGCCGCACAATTTCTAAAGGTGAATGAAAATGAGCTACATAGACTTAGATATAGCCTCCACTTGTATGTTTACCGCTCTGCAAGGAATGGGTGGTTCGAACATGTATGCAACTCTGGAGAAAATCATGTTTGACTTCTACTAGCCATCAGTTGAACAAGGTTCCTAGTTACTTCAAGGAGATATCATTCTATTTCATTCTGAAGAGAAAAGTTGGCCGGACGAATGAATGCAGGTTGTACAGTGCAGTACATGCATGCGATTTCTGGACAGGTAAACAAGTCGCGTACATGTCGATGGAGTCACGTTTTTGTATGCATCGGCCTTTTGAGTTCAGTTTTGCCGTCCCTTATCTTCTGCAGTGTCTTCCTCCTTCTGTTCATATCAGGAGAGCAATCCAGGGCTAGCTTTCCACAAACTCCTGATTGAAAAGTCAACGTTAAAACCAGTGTCCTTTAACTTCGGCAGTTTCAAATTCTGGTAGGCCACTATCAACACTGGATCAAAGACTCGCACTGGGACATCCTAGCTGCAGTGTGAATCCATTTTTGTCGTGAATGACTTCTGCCCTGCGATGATCTGGTCACCCAAAGTCCCTAGCAGACGTGGACCGTAGTTGAGGCAGAGGAAGAAGTAAGAGAAGATTGACATCTCGCAGTAATGTGCTCGTAAAAGACAGTTCTTAGTCCAGGCTAACTCCTAAGTTGAGGACCGAAGTGGAAAGCAGAGGCAGGGAAACCAGCGGAGAGGTTTCATTCCCTGTTAATGGTCCTAAGGAATGTTTTTTCTAAGCACACCATCCAGAGGTTATAATTTTTTTTTCGAAAGCAGCCTACTTTACTCAGTAGTCTAATGGCTTGTGTAAATAGCGCAACATCTTAAAGGTCTGATCTTCTAGATGCTGCCTGTTTGCATCTTGGGTTTTGTTGGCCATTGGTTGATCCCTTGCAAGCTATAAAAATTACTAATTAGTAATTTTAAATACAGCAATCATGATAATAAATAAATAACAATTTACTTGTAGGATAAATGTGGATTTTGTAATTTTGTTAGGCATACCACTGATCTACATCTTAATTGGAGGCGGCGTCAATGCGTTCCGCATCGTTGAACGTGCCTTGGCTAACAGAATTCCTGTCATTATTGCTATGGTGAATATTCTAAAAATAATATACGCAATATATCATATTTGTCAAGGCTCTAATCTAGAAAATTGCAGAAGAGAATCGATTAGATCATAGCTTCTTATGATTGAATAGCATTAGATTCCGTTTGATTAGATTTGATTGGACTGCGACGAATTGGTTGGGGTAAAATAGAAACAGTTCACAATTGTAATTTTATTAAGTTATACGGTTGGATTCGACAGCAAGTTTTCAAAACAAATCCATATAATATGATGCAAATTACTTTTCTATGAAATACGCTGGACCACTCACCTATATGAAAGAATATAATGGTAACGTGATCGATCGACCTGTAAAATCTATCTATTACTGCCATTAAACGCAATTTCAAATAATTATATCGCTTTAGGCAGGTTGTGTAGTGACAAAAATATAGCTAAGCTTCGCTGTCAAATAACATGATTTTAACAAACGATTCTCTTTCAGAGAACTGGAGGAGCAGCCGATATAATTTCAGGTGCAGTGACATTCAAAGAGTAAGTTTAAATTTATTTTACTGCATAATTAAAATTAGATCTGTATTTGGCCGTCAGACTACCAGATATTTTACTTTCTACTTTGACGACTTCTCTGTCTTAGCGCAGTGCTCGTGAAACTCGCCTCACCTATCGATTAATGCAAGAATTACCATGACATTTGTACGCATCTACAGGTTGAAGACTGTTAATGCTTTCTGACAACATACCTGCATATATGCGTATTTACCTGGGCACAGAGTACTGTACTTATCGTCTGTTTTATACCATGAAGAAAGAAGGCTCAGTATGCATCCTGCCCTAGTATGACTTTAAAATCCAGCATGAAAACCAACACTACCAGATATACTAATACTGCTATCACTTCTACTGCTGCTGCTACTACTACTAATTCTACTGCTGTCACTACTATTTGTGAAATGATTTGAGATGATTGACAAGTAAGTTTGACTCCTAAAATAGTCTGCACAGAATGAAGTACGTTCCACTTGAAGTAAATTTCTTATCTTGCATATGTTCTTTCACCCAAAAAATAAGTTTACAAACTGTGTTTTTATTCTATTCAATCAGTGGTGCCACCTTGGACTACTTGCCAGAAATAGCTGAAAGAATGTTTCATGGACTTGAAGAATTGCTGATAGCCGAGAGTATTTCTGCAAGCGTAGTCCGTGATGTCATTGCCACTATGAAGGTTGAAACCAAACTTGAACCGTTCCTCGAAATTGTTGAACTGTTGGACAAAACTGCAGTTTATGACAGAGATCCACGGCAATTTATAAGCGATATTGCCAAATTGAAGAAAGCAGAGACCAACGAACTACTGGTTGAAATCAAGGATCTTCTTATATCCAAACAGACTCCATCCAACAGCAGCAGCTATTCAGATGTCGACGCTGAAGTTTACTCAGGCAACCACATGCGTGCGGTATTTCAGCAAATGCTGGTCGTTAAGGGAATCGAGCGGCAGATCGCTGAGAAAGTCTTAGAGAACCTAGAGCCTAATGTCGTGAATGAAATGCTGGCCAAAAGCAAGCTTGTCTCTTCAGGTCTGAAAGCAATACGAACGCATAGCCAAACGGATCTACTGATAAAATTCAATATCAACAGCAGACAACAGAAAACTTTTATCATTGAGACTCTGATGAAAGGTGAGTGCACGCTTCGATAAAGCACAACTTTAATTTTGGCAACAGGTCCCTTATATTAACAGACAGTAACGTCTTGTTATAATTATTTTTATTATTATTATTTATTAACACTAGATATCGTTATTGATATTATTGTGTTGAAACATACAAACACACGTGACCAAGATATATCCATGTTTTCTAGCTGTCCTGTTTAGGCAATTAGTTGGTCATTTGCAATTTTTGCCCAATAATGTATTTCTAATGTGAAATAGTTTGCGTTCTTCATATGATGCCTCCTTTTCTCCGTCGTTTTTGAGCGTATGAACGGTAATACGACGTTTGTCATCAAAATATCGTGCGTCGCCATTCGATTTATTGACTCTGCGGAAGTTTAGGTTGATTGCTGGACAGCGTCGAGCTCCAGTTGGAAAGGTCAAAGGAAACCTTGGATTGGTGCTAACCAGTCTGCTGAAGAGAGACTCTACAACCAATTGTTGACTTTTCTGTGCTGCGAGTACTGTCGCTTGTCTAATTCTACCCTACATGAACCCTGAAAATCAACTCTGGAAGGAAACCCGTCAGTTGGGAGCTCTGCAAACGTGTGGTAGCTCCTGAGTGGTGGTAACTCTTCTAGTCATCTGATGAATTTATTGATGAAAGTTTGTTCTTAATAACTTTATCGTAATTCATGCTAGCGCAGTCAGCGTCTTTGCGAGGTATTTAAAAGGCGCTATAGTTTCTGGATTCATACCTACGGACGTAATGTACAATGTACATGTACTTAAACGTAATTACAGCAATTTATATAGCGATGGTCCTTAACAATGTCAGTTGTAAGCGCAAATACTTAGAGTTAGGCCTACCGTATGCAACAAAATTCAATGATAAATAATACTACTGGTCAACGTCTTCGGCAGTGTAGCTTTTAATAGAACCTTTTTATTATAACTCATAATTGCTCATTATCTTTTCTTCAGTGAATAGGACTCAACCAAATGACTTATATATGCTGGTTGCTAATTGGGACAACGAAATATTCTTCAAGCAACTGCTACTGGAAAATTGGATGGTTAGTCTGCACGTTTCATGCAGTGTCAAACCATAGCTTTTCTTCTAACCTCCTCAGCTGAGTAACTGGAAAGATTTTGGGGGTCAGGGCTTAGCCCCATACTCAGTACTTTCTTGTGCAACATAATAAGAACATCAGATTTTGACCTGCTTTCGTGTTATGTGGTAATTTGTAAAATCTTCAAACCCTAGCTGTTTGGACAACTTAGGGCTAAACACTGATTTCGTGTGTACGAGTCTACTTTGATCGGTGCGCCTAATAAAACTTTCGATGATAACGCCCTTTACTTTAAATTTCTAAATATGAAATTAGAAGACCTACTTTATTGCTAACTGACGTTAAATCTAAACGTTTACACATAATTTTGTGAACTGGTGAATCTTTTGGTTGCATTTGAGTTTTCCAAAGGCGTCGGATGGAAAGACTTTTGTAAGAAGTTCCCGCTGATTAAATTCGTTGTCGATGGCTTCAGCGCTGTGAATATCCCTGGCGCGTCCACATTCACATGACCTACAGAAAGAATATCTAACTTGGCATTGCGATTTCCAAAGACTATTCATTTTATGAAATGGTCATTTAAATCTGTAATTGCTCATTATGACCTCTACCTACTTCTAGTTTCTTACAAATATTTAGCATAGGAGGGTGGAAATGGAGTGGCCTGCGGGGGCAACAGTAACCGGAAGCTTATCATAAAACATTGCGCATGCGTAGAGAGTAAGCACCGCATCAATAGAAAGTAATGAGTCTGGATACTGGAATGTTCTTCAGTTTAGTCTTCCAGTCAAAGTATTCCTCTTCATCTTCAACGAAGTTGAGTTTTCCAAAGGCGTCGGATGGAAAGACTTTTGTAAGAAGTTCCCGCTGATTAAATTCGTTGTCGATGGCTTCAGCGCTGTGAATATCCCTGGCGCGTCCACATTCACATGACCTACAGAAAGAATATCTAACTTGGCATTGCGATTTCCAAAGACTATTCATTTTATGAAATGGTCATTTAAATCTGTAATTGCTCATTATGACCTCTACCTACTTCTAGTTTCTTACAAATATTTAGCATAGGAGGGTGGAAATGGAGTGGCCTGCGGGGGCAACAGTAACCGGAAGCTTATCATAAAACATTGCGCATGCGTAGAGAGTAAGCACCGCATCAATAGAAAGTAATGAGTCTGGATACTGGAATGTTCTTCAGTTTAGTCTTCCAGTCAAAGTATTCCTCTTCATCTTCAACGAAGTTGAGTTTTCCAAAGGCGTCGGATGGAAAGACTTTTGTAAGAAGTTCCCGCTGATTAAATTCGTTGTCGATGGCTTCAGCGCTGTGAATATCCCTGGCGCGTCCACATTCACATGACCTACAGAAAGAATATCTAACTTGGCATTGCGATTTCCAAAGACTATTCATTTTATGAAATGGTCATTTAAATCTGTAATTGCTCATTATGACCTCTACCTACTTCTAGTTTCTTACAAATATTTAGCATAGGAGGGTGGAAATGGAGTGGCCTGCGGGGGCAACAGTAACCGGAAGCTTATCATAAAACATTGCGCATGCGTAGAGAGTAAGCACCGCATCAATAGAACTTAGCCACCATAATGCCAGCATACAAAGATATGGTGCGCCATCGATTTATACCTTGTGCATTAGAGACCAGTACCAAAGCAACAAGTTGCTAATCAATAATAATAATAAGAAGAAGAAGAAGTAAAGCAAAGCTGTAGTTCTCACCAAGTCTCAAGCTGATTCATGTCCCTTACAAATCGATTGCATTCTCGCTTCTTGAAAGTAGCTCTTATGAATTCGGTCACATTGGCCTGTACAAGACGTCACATTGAAAACGGCAGTTGTTAAATCTATCCTGTTTTATTTTACTTGCGTTATATTGACAAGGTTTAGCGAAGAAAGCGTAAAAATTTAAATGAATGTTAAATGTTACAAGGTGTTAGGTTTTATTATATTCGTAATTTCGTATATCATGCATCATTCTTTGAACGCTTAACAGCTTATTTTGTTACAACAGATGCGAAATGTTAGTATTTAGAGCATACTCAGAGGATCTCAAAGCCAAAAAGCACGAAGAATTTTCTTCTTCCAGTTATTCAATTTGTCGTGCATTTGGTAGCATTATCTTAAACTTTACAAATCGACTTATGGCAATGACAACAATACCCTAAGGCTTAACACACACAATCATCAACGCCATCACTATCACTAACATCAATAACAAAATTAACGCTAGCAATGATAATATCCTATATGAGATTAAATTTCCTACAGAATAATAAAAATTAAACGCTATTAAATGATAACAGAAAATGCAACATTGTGGTGTATTTACGTCGTCTGATTTCCTTTTAAGTGTTGTTCCAGGCATTTCGCTCTCCTTGTCAGTATGCTATTGGCCACATCCACTGCACTTTCTGTCCGACGGTGAGATCTCACCTATACCTGTAAATTAATTTTCAAACTTTCCAACAAAGACATCAGTAGCACAACAGCTCCATTCGCAAAACGTGAAACATTACGTTGGTTTCAAACCTTGTGGTCAATACAGGAGGTAGAATCAACTTTTGAAACGCTCATGGAGCTATGCGAATGACACGCTTCCGGCACATCAATAAAGCTTTTACAGGTATTGGACCTCCCGCTAGGATCATTATTGCAACGCACCTATGTTCTGTTGACACTGTTGAGCAAATATTTTAAAAATGCCATGAAACGAATATGTTTAGGATCTGTCAGATATTCGTGTCTGCAGCACTTTTGTGAAGTAGACTCACCCTTAGGCAACCGTGGGTGATCCGGGGTCTAGTTAAAAGACATCCTCGCGGTTTCATAAATACTTTAAAAATTCAAATGCAGCTAGCAGAAGTAAATTCATAGCCTATAGAAATAAATTCCAACTAAGGTTGACAAATTCGGACTAAGGTTGACAAATATTACTGTGCAGCTGAATTCTGCGAATGTAGCGATAACCTGAAAAGAACCTAGGTAGGGGTAAATAAGCGGTTAATACAGTGGGAACCCATGATCCCTTCTGGGTCCCCACGTGTAGCCAATACCTTCTGGGTCCCCACGTGTAGCCAGTAGCCTACATGTCAAAGCGTTACCTTTTTTTTCTTTTGTTTATTCTTTGCTGCTGGTTGCAGGATTTGATTTTAATTTGATTTGAGTTTCGCTGCAATCGCTTCGCAAGGACCTTTGGAAAACCCCTTTAAACTAATTTTGTCAGTACTGTTGACGTTTATCTTTTCGCTGACTATTATCTATAGCCTACTACAATAAGTCTCATAGTTTGTCCTTCCGTTTGTATATAATAATAATAATATCTTTTCTTTAATTAAGTGCCTGACAAACGCACTGCGCTGTACATTTACATGTTATGCAATTCAAATCTTAACTACTAACAAAACAGACAGCCTGCAATACAACGGCGCTAATAGCAGCCTACAAAGCATATCCGCCCAACGGGGGCTCGAACTCGGTACCCTCTCGGTCTCTGTGCCAGATGTTATCCAATGCGCTATCGGGCCCCCATGGTTTGGTTTGTATTTATATTTGTTTGTTTGTCCTTGTGAAGATTTGTCAAGTTTTTATTACCACGAAACAACATTCGAGTACGTTAACAATCGACGCAAAGTCACAAAGTCCACTATTTACACTATATTTTACACACGTTTATAAATCTCAGTCCGTCGAGACGTAACATCGGCCTATTTCCGTTGAGCTGAGCCTCAAAAACCGTCTTACTCAGACAAGAGCTAAACATTAACTAATACGCTTCAACTGAACTCCTTCCCGCCTGTCCCACCTCACTACACTTCCGTTGGACCACCTGCCCCGCTCAGTAATTGGTCACAATTATAAATACATAGGCCTACATTTTGCACAACTAGGTGCGCACCCATAAGCGCCTACTGGCAGGTCCTAAGGGCCTAACAGCTACTTCAGGGTCCAACCACTACTAATTACAACTGCTATTCGTCACAGTCCTTCCACTAAGGGCTCCGAAAGGGAACGCTTTAGCGATTTGAAAATTTTTACAAAACATTCTTTACGGGAATTTGTAGGTAAACGCGACTATTTTCAGCTCGCAATTTACTCTAAATGCTGATAATTATGGACAATTAAAATTTCGAACTGGTGGTACCGTTGCAAATTACGCCGCCATTTCTGATTTCTCATTACGTCATAGGGCACACGGCCTCCTACAATGCAGCATTCGCAAGGCATTTCGGGATTACTCCGATAAGCCAAAGACGTCATCTAGCTACATTGGTAAGATATGCGCATGTTGCGTATTATAGAGAGTGCGGATCGCGGTTCGCTTCCCGATGATGGCTTATTTCAGAAATTAAAATCTTGAGCTAGCACGGTACTTACACGGGGATACTAAATGGCGTGACGTCCATTCAAAATGCGACGGTTTACATTTTACATTTTCAAATCCAGCGCGAACGATATATAGGATAGAGCAAATTCAAATGCACGGTCGTACCTGGTGAGTACCTGCCAAGGCAGCCAAAGTAAACTACGCAAATCTAACGGGAACGATATAAAGGTAGAGATAACCCGTGCGTTTAGTCTTTATATAAACACAAAAGAAGGAACAGTAAACATATTTTAAGTACCATTTATGCCTACCTGTTTCTGCTTATATCGATCGATCAGCGATAAACCAGCATACGACAGAAAAGCTTCTTATACAGACTATATTCACACTACAATTGACACAGACTGCCGCAAACTAGATTGCTCTTGATGTACTTAGACTTGTGCCTTAAGAGCGAACACTAGGCAATGAGTGTGTGTGTTTGTGTGTGTGTGTGTGTGTGTGTGTGTGTGTGTGTGTGTGTGTGTGTGTGTGTGTGTGTAGGTGTGTGTAGGTGTGTGTAGGTGTGTGCGTGTGTTTCTGTGTTGGAGGGTGCGTCGGAGTGTGTGTGTGTATATGTGTGTGTGATATATCGTTACGCTTCGCGACCTCATTGCCTGCTTCTTTTAGACTCTAATGAGTTAGATGAAGTGCAGCATAAATAATCTTACAAGATCTTGGGCTTCTTAAATTACCGGGACAGCGGTGTCATTCTCGTTAATGATAACGGCAACAAACATGTTCGTTAACGAAAATAAAATGATTTCGGTAATGATAACTATAACTGTAACTAAGAAATATCATTAACTATAACTATAACTGTAACGAAAATAGCACTTAGAAAATTCATCGTTATTTTCGTTAAAAAAATAAAAACATAAAGTTCAATATCGACAAACATCAGAACGTGAAATTGCGCTAATGTTCGCCACGGATTTTGGATTTGTGAATTAACCAAGTAGTAGTGGCGCATTTGATTAAATTTTTTTATTTTGTAAGCGTTTCTGTAGAAATTGTGACTGAAGTTCACTACGGCAAATTCACAAAATTAGTGGTCATAGTAATCTTGTAGCCAAAATGTCTCTAAAGATTTTGTGCGGCAGCAGGCGTGGGACTTGGGAATGCTGGCTGGCTGGGGTCATTTAAAGTACGAATCAGTAACAAATAAAAATTCGTGTATCATCAGTGGATTTGGGTGTTAATGAGGGGAAGTTATGTGGCCGGCTCATAACCGGTAAAAACATAACTAATCTACTCAAGCACCTCGAGTATCACCATCCACCTACATACACAAAAGTTGTAACTAAGTAGTAACTAAAATATAACTCCAGTAACTATGACTATATAACCAAAAAATAATAATATTATAATACTAACTATAACAGTAACTATAAGTAAAATGATAAACCATTAACTATAATTGTAACTGTAACTAAAATAAAATCTGTAAGGACAATCCCACTGCAGGACAGTGGGCCCTCAGCTTCGGGACTTGGAACTTGGATCCATTGTCAATAAATTTTACAATTGTTATCACAAAAACTTAACGAGGCATCCGATATTGATGAAATTATATTTTTTATTTTTGTTTCGACGAGAGCTATATCTGTGAAAAAATCGACACCAAATTCTAGGTCATTCAAGGTCATTTTAAGGTCAGAATAATTAAATCTGACAAAAAGAAAAAAATTGACATATCTCGGTCAATAATTGTTGAAATCGTCTAATTCTCTCTTTCTGTCTCGCCTTGATAAGGCCTACCTGCGGTAGGAAACAAGGCTACCAAATATAAGGAGATCCAAGGTTATTTTAAGGTCAAAAAGTTCAATTTCAGACGATAATTCTGGGGAAATTGTCATAACCCAGCAAATATTGTTCTATTTCGATTATTCATTTATCGCTTTGCTCGAGACGATAAGGGCGACATTTGAGAAGACACGATACCAAAAAACTAGCGCATTTATTGATTATTTTAAAGACCAAGAGGTCAAAATCGAAGGAAAATGGCCTTAACTTAGCCAGATATTGATCTATTTGGGTGTTTCTTTTACCTGTTCTGCCTATGAAAGCATCTAAACTTGCAGTTTTTATAGGCCTACCAAGACGAAACTTAGCCCTTCATCCAAATTTTGGATCGGACAGTTTCGTATTGCCCAACATAATTCGAACCCTGACCGCAGTAATGTAAGGCAATCTAACAATCATGCGAGATCTACTTATGACCTAGAAATAGTTAGATCAATGTTGTTTTGTTGTACATCAAAACCAATAATCTAGGTTGTACCATAAACACATGCAATTGATATTACGGTTGCCTAAGCTGATCAACGGTTAACACACTTCGAATATTAATTAGCTTTTGAAGTTTGACACCTACGTTATTTACTATTATTAATGAAATTTGTAATTCGCTCATGGTCACACCGAAATGTGAATATTAGATATAAAACCAGCGCCTTGAAATTCACATTTTGCAGTGACTGTGCGCGCGTTACAAATTTCGTTAATTACAATAATAATGACATACGTGGAATAGATATTTTTATTCCACGTATGTGAAGCAGAGAGGTGACATATAAAGAGTAGGCTACGTAGGCCTAAACTATTGACCTTATTTCGACGAGGTATTTTGTTAATTGACCTACACTTGAGCTAATGAAATTCAGACATTCAAAACAGAGTCCTTATATCGATGATTTGCGATTGAATTAGCCGAGTTCATTTCAAGAATTGCACGACCTAACGTTTGCCTATAACTCAAGCCGCCACCACTCATATAATCAGTTCATATGCTCAAGGATTGATAATGGCAAGGTTATGCATGCATGCAGGGCAAACTCATTACCAAAATAACCAACTGCGGTCTTTCTTTGACCTGCGACTCGTCTGTTAGGAGGCATACCTGGGTTTTGGCATAGGCCCTATATATAATATATAATAGGTGAAAGTGTTTTGCTTAACACAGGCCTACTCTTTGACAATCCCCTGTCTTACATAACTTTATAAGAAAATCTTCTATTTCAAAACACCATAATCTATCCAGCTAGACAACAGTACTTGCTAGACAAAAGAAACGCTGTTAAGCCAAGTGGGACCACGGGGTGGTATCCTCTGGTACATCGGCTATATCTGGTCTAACTTTTGAATTGCGTGGGATACCACCATGATGTTACCTCAAAAGGTGCACAAATGAACCTCCTACAGCTACCTAAAATGTTAAAATTATATTCCACATGGAACAAGTTTGTGAAGCAAAAAACGTGTGGGTGGTAACCACCCCCTTGGTAGCCCGAGGGTTAAATTGCACTTTGAATATTGATGACTCTGATATCAGTTAAGCCACTGAATAGCTTCAGTTCAGATTTCATTATCAATTTTAAATGTCTAAATGCATAAATTACACTGGGGAATGAGCAACACATTGATTGGAGAAAATATGGAAGGACAAAGCTGTGAGCCTAGAGTCGAAAACATGAATCGTAAAAGCAATGATACTATCAGTGGTGCTGTATGGATGCGAAACATGGACAAAAACCAAGGCACTGGAGAAGAAGATCGAGGCATGTGAAATGTGGATTTGGAGGAGAAAGTTGAGGGTTCCCTGGACTGAGAAGAGAACAAACGAATACATACTGGAGAAGATAGGACACCGGAGAGGAGATATGACATTGGGGCAGAGAGCAGCAAGACAGAAAATGACGTATTTTGGACATGTGATGCGCGCGGATGGACTGGAAAAGGAGATGATGCTGGCGTGCGGGGAGGGGAGGAGGGGAAGAGGACGACCGAGAAGAAGATGGATGGATGAGATACATGAGACGATGAAGGTGAAGCTTCCGGAGCTGAGAGAGGCGACGAGAGATCGGAACACGTGGAGAAGGTTGACTATGACGGTCGCTAGGATTCATCGAATCGACGGCACAAGGCGACAAGGTGAAATGCATGTCAAAACCTAACAATATGCAGTGAAATGATTTTGAAATATTTGCCAGGTCATTTACATGATATGTATGTAAGCTTACATAATTATATAATAAATTATACATTACGATGACCCAAGAAGGCAACCACTTAATGTAGCGCTCTTGTAAACACCTAACCCACTGCGCTGATAATAGCATGGCGAGAAATTGTCTCCCATTCCAACGTCTGACTCGGTCAGTGGTTAGTTTCATTTTGCGCAACGTAAGTAGAACCCTGACCGAAAGTTATTATGACCCACCGATGTCCAAGAAACGGTTACTGCAATACTGTTTTGTTTAGCATCAACCCCATTAAATCTAGGCTATACTGTAGACGTCCACATGATTTTATGGTTGCCTAAGCTGCTCAAAGGTTAACAGGCTATGAAAATTTTATTGGCTCTTGAAGGGCATTTACTCGGGTGTGCGCTTGTGATAATGCGCAGTAAAAGTCAATTACGTTAATAACCACTTCAACCACTTTACCGATGTGCAATGCAATATAAGTTAGAAAGCAATATCATAGTAATCTGAACATGTAAACACGTTCAGGTAACAATTTGTTAACGTTTCTGAAGAATAGCCATTAGGTATTATAGCCTCAGAGTAACTCTGGCATTGGTAATACCGGGGCGCCTATTATATTTTCATATATTTTTATATTATAATCGTGTTTATTCGCTCTTTCACTCTCTCGGCCTCTAGTCTCATCCTCTTTGAAATTCTGCAGCCGCTCCTTAGTCTATGCTGTACCAGAGTTTGGAGCGGACTCCCAAAAGACCTCCGCCAGTTTGCTCATCCTCCTGTCTCACCTCTTAATATTATTTCACATCTTCTCCGCTTGGACTCACCCTGTTACTTTTCACTCACGACTGAAAACCGAACTCTTTAAGCTATCATATCCCAGCCTAATTCTACTCCTGCGCCACCACACGACCACTATCGTCACCGATTACCACCGTAGCACCATGCTGTCTCCTCGACTTGACCTCCCCGGAATTTCATCTGACATCGGATCGAACAGAGCTGCCTGGCTATTTTGGACTTGATTTGATATAGCGCCGGTGAATAAGCTGACGTGGCTTTTTGGGTGCTGAGAAATTTTCGAAGATTTACGTTACATTAATACGAATGTCGGCCTATACATGGAAAATGCTCCAAGGGAATCTCGTAACCAATCAGAAGTCTCCACTTCAGTAATGATATTCACTGCGTGATTATATCATGGTTAAGCGCGTTGCTTAAAGATCGGTAAACAGTAAACTGCAGTTTACTTTTGAACTATATGCCAAATTCAACTTGATTATGAACGGCACGCTGAGAGATCATACAACGCATATAGAAGGCCTATAACCAGGCAATTTCATTTCTAGCGACAACAAATAAGTCATTTGTTCTTAATCCGCAAAGAATCGCAAGCCTAGCTTGTCTACATGGTGCGTTAAGTAGTTAGTTTACTAACTAGCGCTTTCGGCGCTACAGAAGTTATCTCTAACTCCAGGAAGGTCATACAAGACCAAACAACCTGAGATCCTGAGTGGCCGATTGGGTTGGTAGCCCGCTCTCCACGCCGGCGGCCCGGGTTCGATTCCCGGTCGGTCGATTTATCAGAGATTAATTTCTCGGATCTTTACTGCGGGTGGCTCGGTCGCAATATAAACGTGGAGTACAATACAATATAATACAACACAACACAATACAACTGGGGAGCGGTGGTATAGGGGTATGTTCGGTGCCTTGCAGCTGGAGGGTTGCGGGTTCGAATCCACCTCAAAGCCGCCGCGTAGGGACCCTGGGCAAGTCCTTCACTCGCAATTGCTCATGCGCTTCGGCGTGAAACTCCGATTCAGCGTCCGCGCAGTAGTCGGGAGCGCCTCTGAATGGGCAATCTGGTAGGGGCGCTATAACAAGTGTTCAAATACAATACAATACAATACAATACAACAACAGCCCCCAGATGATTTTTCATCGACGCACCCTCAATTTGAGGTCCAGCCGAGACTTTGCCACGAGGCTGGGTTCAAACACTGGAAATAAAATGCGGAAATGCTGACGCTAATGTTAGAGGTACTGAATGCGTATTTTATGTTGAGTTTGCAGTGTAGTTTTTCTTTTGGTTTAGTCATTTAACCATTTAGTAATCATCTTTCCCTGTGTTAACATTTTCTGTGAGAATGTTCACTTCTTACTGTTTAGGCTGAAGGGTGACCTCCTCCGTTGTCAACTGTCTCACCATCCTTCTAATTATGTTTTTAATGTTTGTTGACTGCAAACATGAGACAGTCTGAGACATATTATTGGCTGTCGGTTTTCAGAGCGTGTTGTATTAAATAAATCAGATGTCTCTGGTATAAAGTGCTCACAAAGCAATTCGTTGGTTGTGCCCAGAGCGTGGGATGCGAAAGAGTCAACCCGCTCTAGTATAATAGAGTTCATATCGTACCTCATTGGTTGTGGGCTCTAGAGCGGCTAGTTTTTGATGTCATACGCCTACTCACAAACGGTGCACAAGCAAAACTTTCCAAAGGCTGTGCAGCTTCAGTGACCGGTGGACCACCGAGTCGTATATATCTGGGCCAACATGTCTGCCTCGCGAAATGACTTGATGATACCTTCGTTTCGAACCACCACCTGTGCTCGTCGGGACTTCTCGATTGCGGCGCCACGGATCTGGAACGCTCTTCCGCCGTCTGTGCGTGCTGCACGCGGCTATATAGTTTTCTCTAAACTCTTAAAGACGCATTTTTTCCAGCTGTTTGATGGCCACGTGTAGAGCGCTTCTGAGAGACTCTTAAGTGGCGCTTTATAAATGTTTTATTACATTACATTACATTACATTACATTACATTACATTACATTATATATGTAGGATATTTTATTTGTGTCTTCTAATAATAATAAATAAGCTTATTTATTTTATTGCTGCCAGATTTATTGCCCATCTGCCGCGATTCTCCCACATCTCTACATTCATGTTTGAACAACTACATTGGCTTTCTCTTACTGCATGCATCCGGTTAAAGGTACTTGTTCTCATTTGCCGATCCTACCTTTTGTTCCTCGTGTGAGAACGGCCATAGCCCAGTCCCGTGCCATTGCCTGCATTGGCTTTCGCTATGGAATCACCCCCCCCCCCACTTGTTCGCACCACCATACTATGTGGTGGTCCTGCTACATCTTTTCGCTACCTCTAAACTTGTCTTTATTCTCGAAGACTTTCGCACTGGTAGCGCCTCTGATTGGTGTGCACGTTGAGAGGCGCTTTATAAATCATTAAATTACAATACAGTAAATACATACATGAATACATACATACATACATAAATGCTATAGGCCACCCACATACATACGTACATAAGAACTAACGTAAGTACCCAAATGCACACAGACATATTGAGTGGCGCCACGCCGCCAAGGGACATGAGACACAGATAGGCAGAGTAAGAATATAATTTATGGTTGGCCAAAGTATACTTGGATGTAACTGTGTACTTATGAAGCGCATTTTATGACTCCACAAGGGCACTTAACTTATCTATCTAGACTTAGCCAACATATGCAGTTTTGTGCAATCTAGGTCACACTCTCTACTATTCTCTGCGTGTTAGACATTGAAACTGTAACAATTACCGCAGTCATTCCGCAGTGACTGATGAAAAAAGCGAACATGTTTGAATGTTAGTTTAACTGATTTAGTTGTATTTTTAATTGCATATAATTATACCGGAAGTTTTCGTCCACAGCTGCGCGAATCAGTTACAGCCTGAAATAGACCTTGTGTGAAACAAGAAGCGTCCAGGTCGATTGCTTCATATATAAATGGTGAAAATTGCGATGACCCCTCTTCTAAATGAACAGTTCTGACCAAGCTAAACCCGACAGTTTTTGTTCGATGGTTGGGGTACGGTAGCCGATTGGTTGGAGTGATCGGCTGTTAGACGGATATTGCGAATTCGAGACTGCGATGGTTATGGTGTATGGACTTTGAGCAAGTCCTTCACTAACAATTGCTCAGCTCCAACGATGTTCTGTCATTTGGTCTTGTGTGCACTTCTGAACTTTAGAAGAAAACGATATCAAATGCGCTTGTATTGTATTAAGAGGACGAAACTGTCATGGCCAAACACTGATGATCAACATATGGAATATTCGGATAATGACAAGGACTGTGACGCTATAGTCTTGAATATCTAGTTGAATCATAGTTAATTAGTAACTTCTATCGCGCCGATATCTAGACTCTGAAGCACAAGGCATCAACCGATGCCTCACATCATGCTCTGACAAGAGACGTTGATCTGTGAGGGGCGCTGAATAAGTGCTCTGAAATAATTAATGATATTTATATCAAAAGATGGCAAGACTGCGAGGTCAGAAAAGACAAATAATTATGTCTCCAATTGATCAATATCAATCAGCTGAGAGACACTGTCCTGCTGTGATGACAGCTGATGGAATGGAGAAGGAGATGATGCTGGCGAGCGGAGGGGGAGGAGAAGGGGTCGGCCGAGGATGGAGGAGATACACAGGAGGACAGCGATGAACCTTGCGCAACTAAGGGACGCGGTGCGGAGCAGGGAGGAGTGGAGGAGGCTGGTCATGGCGGTCGCTAGAGTTCAACGAACTGACGGCACAAGGTGACAAGGTGTAGTACGCCTGCATACAAAAAGAAAACAGAAGGAACAGATGTTTGCAATATTGATCGGCGAATAATGAGGTGAACTTCACAGTGAACCCAGAAGCTGCGACTATGGTGCATTGTAGGCTATTATACATGTAGTACACAGAATGACAAAACAATAAACACTGATATGCATCTATCTTTAAAACAAGTTTCGTTTGAGACATATGGACAACAGTTATCTACTGTTGTCTCAAAAGAAATACAGGTCTACACGTTTTTCTACAGCGGCCGCATAGCCTTGACCTTAGGTCCTACTCATTTTACAATGAATTTATTGAGAGATTCTTCACCACAGCTGCCCGTTTGAATTGGTGCCATTCCATTTTGGGTCCCCGTGTAGGCTAGCTCGAGCTTCAAATCTCTTAATACATTTCTATAGGTCCTGCGTGTTGTATTATGACAATAATACTTTATTGACCTGATTGGTTTTGATGCCTTGTGCAATAGAACTCGAGGCGACAGAATGATGTTTCTAATTGTTACTAATACATGTAAACTTTTTCCAAAGAAGTATTATGTGTTATTATTAATTGCCTCTCAACTGAAACCAGTTTGAGCTTAGAGGTAATTTTGTCCCAAGGTCTCCGATTAAGTTAATGCAATTCAGGACGACCTTTAAGGGCCAATGAGAACTAATTTCCTCAGTAAATAGAAAGATAAGATATATATTCGACAGATTATGTGTAGGCCATAATTATTACTACTTAGGAACGTCTAACTGCTGTTGAATGCCGATGCCTTGTGCATTAGACACCGGTGCAATAGAAGTGTCTAGCTAAAATAGTCATGGTATATATAATCAAACCAATTAGGATCAATTGCTCGTTGGCTTTATTACACCATGATTATTTTACCATCAGATCTAATTGTATGCTGGACATATTTGTACAGCAATCATAGCAAACGCTTATCCGACCTCTCAAGCTACAGCAATTTATCATTTTCCTCATTATTTCCGCAATTTTCATGACCTCTGTGCTCGTAATAATATTAGAATCCCCTACATAGCCGATCATGTTATAATCCATCATAAAATAATTATTGCAAGCACTGAATATGTAAGCTATACACATACTCGCAGTACATACATACATAATAATGATAATACAGTGTAAAAATACGTATAATTATATACAGGCCTACTTATATACTAACTTACATATTCATATCTACTTCTCTATATGCTGACATGCTTCTATAAATACATACATTCATAACACCGACGACTGATAGCAAACCTTCATTTATTGGCGCTATAAAAAAAGCTGGATTTATAAGAAAAAACCTAATATAATGAGTATAAAGCTCTTACGCCCAACTCTTCATTTAGAAACGAATATAATTATCGTCGGCCTCATCCTTTTTTCCTGCCTTGAGACTGGCAGGATGTATACATATGCATAATATGTATATGCATCTATGCTAGGATGCAAACATTTATTGATAGGATGCTGCATACCTGAACTGTGTTTATGAGAGGTCTGTTACAGTATATACTATCGTCAATTGGTTAATAAAGAACATATACACATACTTATTTACTTACTTACTTACTTACTCACCCACTTACTTACTCACTAATTTAGTGCTAACTTACTTACTTACTTGATTACACACTTACCTACCAATTATACGACAGAGGCGTACTTTTCAGTCCACTTTCTTGTCGCTTGATATTTCTACCTACCGCTATTTGAGTTGCTTTTTTCAGTGAGGGGCGTGTTCGACTGCAGGCCATAATAAGACAACTGGTTCGGGTGGACTTTCTTCCGGATTCCTATAAAAACCTCGAACAGCTACATGTATGTCAGTGTGCAGACTCTCGTCTCTTTTCGGCCATAATTAGCCTGACGACCCTGCGTATGTATATGCTACTACATGGACTATTACCCCCGATAAAAGCAGCAATGTACTCTATGCGTCCTTGAGCCCATAAAATTAGAGTTATACCCGCTGCTGACAGTTTGGCCCGTAAAACATTTATAATTAGGATGATTTACTTTTGACCAAAACAATGTACAGTGCCCATTGTGTAAAAAAATAGAATTAAAATGTAACATTTGAAATTATAGGCCATTGTAGAATGTAAACCAAAATGCGATTAGCAATTGGTGCAATAAAGGATATCCTTACTTTTTTATCAATATATTTTCTCTTTTTTTCTCCTTTTTGCAGTTATGTTTAATTCTTTTTGTGCTGCCAAATTGCTGTAAAATAAAGTTCACATATTATTTTCTAGCTTATCTCGCTAGGGGAAATAGCTGAATAGAACTCGCTAATACCTTTTTCGCCTGGCAACGCCTGGAGACCAGAATATCGCGAACTATCGCAGCAAACAGCGATTTGACCTCGTATTCTATTTTGGATCATAAATTATCTCAAAAATATCGCTTTTGCCGTGTTCCACTCCATATACACTCCATATACATATTCATATACAGGTTTCACTTGGCAGGCTCTAATCTGGAATACACATTATACCTCGCGGCAGGTTATTCCGTTAACGATCACGGCAGGCCATTATTTTATGTTCTACTGTATGTGGAACAACATGAGATACAACAACATTAGAACAGCTGTGTAGAACGGCAGATGGGAACCTCCTTACTTCTGCCTTGGCGGACCCAGGCCATGTTCTGAACCCGCTCCTTCCTCCTGTAAAGACAATCCCCTATTCCCTGCGTCCCAGGCTGCATGAACGAATTGTCCCACGTGATGATGAAAACGTTTTTAATACGAATACTTTTACTTGTGTAGATTCATGTAAACCAAAGTGCGGTTATACAGTTGGATAAATAACGAATATACTTACTTACTTACTTACTTAATTGGATAGACTAAATCACTCACAATATCCTACTAATAATTATTGTGAGTAGGCTAATTTCCTAAATAGTTACATTATGAGGTGTTTGCTTAATGTTGCCAGGCTCTCGCAAACTGATGAATAACTATGCAGAGCGTACCGCCCTCTAGTCCGGAATCCGCTCACTGGTCCGGTCTGAATCTGTAGGCCCTATATACCACTTCTTACCTTTTTTCTTTATCCCTGTACTCTTTGTAAAAAGCTTCTACCATTTCATGCTCCCAGTATTTCACTTTTGGCCTCAGATCTTTTGCTGAAAACACGAATCCAGCAGTAGTAAAAAGTTTCTGAATTGTATAAACTATAAAGAAATTAAATATTTCAGCCATTGTGAAATCTTCTCAATGATTCTAAATTTAAACTAACAACATTCCATATAATTATTAACATAACATAAGTCACATCATTCACCTTGAGAAACTGTTCCAAGCATCTCGCTTACGTTGGCGTTACATCAGCGGCAAACTGCATGCCACTTATTTTGTTTTTCAACGGTTTTAACCCTTTAGTGCCCAGGGTGGCAAAACTCTATGAAATTCTTTGGTTTGGTAGATAATGGGGATGATATGAAGGGAAAAATGTGGAAAAAATTCTGCGACATTGGGGAATAGAAATATAGGCATGGAAATTCTTGTCCCTAAAAAGGGACGGTGGGCACTACCGGTCACAGGTTTTTATAAATGGAAATACTTCAAACATGACTGAAGTTACTGCAGTAGCATGTTATTAAAGTAAAATATTGCAACATGTCAATGAAAAAATAGCATCGGGGGCCTATAGCGCATTGGATAGCATCTGGCGTAGAGTGCGAGAGGTACCGAGTTCGAGCCCCGTTAGGGCGGACATTGTATTGTATTGTATTGTATTTGAACACTTGTTATAGCGCCCCTCACAGATTTCCCATTCAGAGGCGCTTTCGACTCTGCGCGGACGCTGAATCGGAGTTTCACGCCGAAGCGCATGAGCAATTGCAAGAGTGAAGGACTTGCCCAGGGTCCCTACGCGGCGACTTTGAGGTGGATTCGAACCCGCAACCCTTCAGCTGCAAGGCACCGAACATACCCCTAAACCACCGCGCCTCAGTTGTATTGTGATGTGTTGTGTTGTGTGTTGTATTGTACTCCACGTTTATAATGCGACCGAGCCACCCGCAGTAAAGATCCGAGAAATTAATCTCTGATAAACCGACCCGACCGGGAACCCGGGGCGCCGGCGCAGCGAGCGGGCAACCAACCCACTCGGCCACGCAGGATCCTTAAAATGCTTTGTAGGCTGCTATTAGCTCCGTGTATTGCAGGCTGTCTGTTCTGTTAGTAGTTAAGATTTGTTGTTTTAATTGCTTAACTTGTAAATGTACAGCGCAGTGCGTTTGTCAAGCGCTTCAATAAAGAAAAATAATAATTATTATTATTATAAACAGATGAACAGTAACATATAGAAATGTCAGAACCAGCGGATAACACATCTGTCCAAATGTAACTATGGAAATGCTGGTCAAAATGGCAAATAGCTAGCAAAGTCAATACTGTTGCAGCAGAACGCATTTATTTAGGCAATTTTTGTGCATGAAAACCAGCAAAACAATCAAGGTGTAGGCCAGCACAGCATTTTTAAAATATACTTTCATATTGCACACGGCGCATCTAATTTGAGTTGAATTTCGCTCAATGAAATGCCCTTGGCCATCGAACCTGACTTTAGCCGGACAGCGACGCGCAAGGGCAGTCCTGTTGCAAGCCTGCAGAGGACCCTCAACTGGTGACATGGAATACTTTGCATAATAAACAGCACACACTGCTCTTATAAACTGAAAATGGGATAAAGGGTACTCAGTTGCAGCTGGAGATTCGCTGTACAGTTGCCAGACGTTGTGCATGGAAACCTGAAACACGTAGGCGATAATAGGACAGTGCCACTGAAGGATGCGAATATTTACAATTGTATACTGTTCAATGTTGTGATGAAGACCATCCCGGCCCCATGGTTTTATTGTATCGTGATATTAGGAAAGCTGGTCAATCTCAAATCTGGCTTTTACTGCATTAGGCCAACTTTTGACTTAGGCAATGTGATGGACCCCATTGCCGTTAGATGCCAAGGTAACAGGACAGCTGTCCTTCCAACGCACAAGCCCATTGTGACTACTGGCTTCTTATTTGTAGTCGTATGACCCGTGCAGCTTCAGGCAAATAAGTGAAGGGAAAATCCATAAGTTACTTCGTACTGTCCCAGTTCCACCAATCCCAATTAGAGACAGTCTCTTGAGCAATGGTATTGACGAGATTTTCTCTGTGGTGGCAAGATGAGACTGTTCAGATGTCGATGGATGAGCAGAATAATCGGTCGAAGCAACACGTGATCGACCGGAAGATCGAGCACCCTACCACGGGGCAATCGAATCTGCTTTTTCGGTGTTTTATGTTAATTTTGACCTTAGATTCGTGTTATTTTGAAAATAGAAATCTCAATTTCGGTCGGCCATTTTGGAAATAGGCCGACCGATGAGACCATGGGTTAATCTGCGAAGGCCTTAGTCGAAACACAGTCTTGAAATGTGCATGTTTGGACATCAAAATAACGATTCTAAGTGAACTAGAAGCCGAGATATTTTGAAAATCTCAATTTTCGTCTGCCATTTTGGAAAATGGCCAACTGATGAGACCGGGGCTACTCTGCGATGGCCCCAGTGGAATCATTGACCCTGAATATGTATGTTTAGACACCAAAATAACGATTCTAAGTGAACTAGAAGCCGAAATATTGAAAATTTCAATTTTCGTCGGCCATTTTGGAAAATGGCCGACCGATGAGACCGGGGCTAATCTGCGACGGCTTTATTAGAATCATTGCCCCAAAATATGTATGTTTAGACACCAAGATAATGATTCTAAGTGAACTAGAAGCCGATATATTTAAAAATCTCAATTTCGGTCGGCCATTTTGAAAAAAACCGCCATCTTGAATTATAAAGGAAATTTCGAATGCCTCTCCTTTTTTAAATGTTCTCTTAGGTTCCAACTACAACTGTGCAAAGCGGCAATCCGTGTTCAAAAAATGCAGTATAAATTCGTGTACCGCCTGGACTATGAGGACATCACTGACAGCAAAACTATGTTTTTTGTAAAACAAAACTAAATATTTTAAAAACTCGAAAATAAGTTTCCTATACAGGGCAACGTCTGGCATTGAAATAATGTTATAACGGATGGACCTAATAAGCTCCAGTTGTCAAAACAGACACACGCAGCCATGTTTGCATCTAAGAAAATACTGCGTCGTCTAATGCCCACAGTCCCTTTTTAGGGACAAACTTTCAACACAGCACAGTAAAGAATAAGAACACGACAAATATTAAACAAAAGTATTCCTACACAAGCTAAATAGTTGTACTTCATAAGCATCAATCATTTTATTCAATTTACTGAGATCATTTATTAGAAAAACGCTCACTTTCGAGAGGAATTCATCATTTGTGAAATTTCTCGCGGGCAAAGTTTCTGACGTCATATTTAAGTATAGAATATTTATGTATCTTGAAATAGAATGTTTCAAATAATACTATAGACATTAGTAAGTACAGCAAAAAGACCCTATCAATTTGCGGCTCTTGTACGCTAGACTGGAATTTTTTAACTTTGTGTCCCTAAAAAGGGACCGTGGGCACTAATGGGTTAAATTGTGTGAATTCAAATTTCACTATAATTATCAGGTTCTTTATGAGACATTTTAAGCCATTTGCAATGATAGTAATTAGAAAATTTAAATAAAGTAACAAAGTACTAACTTAAAACTGCTCTTCTCAATATCTGTCTATACTAGAAATATCGCTTGTCTAAACTTTCGGTTTGTTTAGCACTTTCGTTGAACTAGTTATTCGTTAGGCACAGGACAATTTTATAGCGCGATACTGTCAGAAGTCAGAACTAAATACAGTTTTCGCGAGAACTATGGAGACCGCTTCTTCAAGACAACAAAACTTTCGCTTCGAGACAGTTGCCAAAAAGTCAAGAAATTACCTCGAGACCGAGACCGAGAACCGAGACAGTGGGGTCCGAGACTGAGACTAAGACCTAGTCATCAAAAACCTATCTCGAGACGTCTCGATACCCAGACAGTGTCTCGAGATAAGCCAATGGCCTGGCTCAACCGTAAGTACTTCTCTGCCGTCTGTACTTTGTATACCGTGTATAAATCAAGAACTGAAAAGTGTCACCTCAGACAGACGTTAAACAATCAGAGCAAATCAAGTGTATGCATTTATAATGTTTTCAGTTCTATTTCTCTTTCAGCTGCATCCATTGCCGTCCAATGTAGAGATCTGTAAAGTTGGTCGTAATAGGCTATAATATGTTCATCTAGTGAAAAGTGTTTCATATTACAATACCGTACGCTTACAAAGTTAACAAAACTCATAAACGTGATTTATAACCTGAAAGCTTATTATAGAATATAAAGCGGAAAATGTAGTCATGTTGTTCTCAATTTGGATTCCTATTGGTGCTTTACTATTAATGACTGTAGGTGCTCTACAAAAGTATTTTAAACAGAAAATAAGGAATAATGTCTATGAGGGTCCGAAAGTACGTCTATTAACATTTGTTTGTAACAAATGGATATTAAAGTTTAGCGAAACGTGCTAAGTCGTGCACTATCCATGATTCTAGTTAAGTAATAAACACCATGCAATAAAATGCATGGTGCTTTGTAAATCCGAAGAAACCAGATATCAAAGAAGGTCGCTAAAATTGCTTCGAATGCCTGTTTTGAAAATGTGTGTATTTTTACTGGAGCTGGTCAACGGCTAATCTTAAGATAGAGTTGTAGTAGGCTATTACAATTACAATAGTAGTTTCAGTTTAACAACACTGTGATTACAAAGAGAATTAGCGTCACCCTGCTCCTTTATCCAGGCTGGGGACTGGCACTACCAGAGTACGAGCAGTAGCGGAGTTTTCATGCAGAATTATTCATATAAAATTATTATAAACACCTACATTTAATGTGTGTCTTGTCAATCGAGGTAGTTAATAGCAACCAACTCATTAGAATTTTGTTTAAATAATCTCGATTTTGTTGCACAAGATAAATAATTCTGCCAACAATTCGCTGTTTATATTATAGTTATTTGAAATAAGGTAACTAGGGGTAAAAAGGCCCGGTTGGCAGTAAGGTCCATCTTGTTAAACTTGAAATATCTCCGAATATACTCGTAAGATGTGGCTAGAATTTTATTTTGCTGGCCGGCTTTTATCTGTGAACTAATTTCGCTGCGCATAGCATAACATAACATAACAAGGGTTGTGTTAGAGCCACTGCAAAGGTAACCTGTAACGCTTAATAGCCTATCTCGCCTAGATTCCACCTGGAAGCTGTGATAGTGTCCACCGAGACCGTACTATAATCTAATTCATTCCACAAGTCCACCACCTTGCACTGAAGAATTTCTGCCCTAATGTTCCTTTTGCTTTCTAAAATAATTTACATCTATGTCCAGAGTGGCCTTGTTTGGTGCAAATTCAAAAACTTCTCACCCTGCACTGCCTCCTTTCCAGTAATAATCGTGTAGTCTTCAATTAGGTGTCCTCTGCTCCTCCTTATTTCTAATGTTGTTAGTCCACATATTTTCAATTTTTCTTCATAGCTCAAATACTGGTAACCCCAAGTCATTTTTGAAGCTGTTCTTTGCACTTCCTCCAGTTTTTACATGTCCTGTTTCAGGTATGGATTCCATACCTGGATGCAGCATTCCAACGGGCCCAACCAGTGATTTTTACAACCTCAGTATTGTATCCTTGTCTCTGGTGATTCTTGTTCTTCTTATCATACCATTGCGTTGCGCTACCATTTTTGCGTTACCATTTTTGCTATGTTAACACATTGCCTTGAAGTGTTGCCCTCTTGTGCATAATCACTCCCAAATCCTTTTCTTGCTCGCTCAGTTTCGCTCAGAAACAAAAAAATTCATATGAAATGGGGATTTCATATGAATTGTTTTGTTTCTGAATTTTTTTTGTTTCTCTTCACCATACGCAATACTGAGCACTTCTTCAAATTAAAAAGCATCTGCCAGTCCTGTTACCATCTGAATATTCTTCTTAGGTCTTCTCGCAGATTCTCCGCTTACTCTTCATTACCCACTGCTCTACAGAGCTTTGTATCATCCGCAAGCATATAAATTAGCCATACAATTCTCTCATCTACGTCATTAGTAAATATTGACAGTGACCCAAGCACTGATCCTTGTGGCACTTCACTTAACACTGTCGTCTAGCTAAAATATTTGTTGCCTATGCTCACCTTTTGTCTTCTACTTGAGGAAAGCATTGAATCCATGTTAGTACCTGCCCTCTAATCCCGGATGCAAGCAGCTTTTGGCCAGCATTTTGTAGGGTACTGTGTCAAACGCCTTGGCAAAATCTAGGTAATGGTATATGGTACAATCTTGTTTAGCATTCATTCATAACTTTTGTTAAATTGCAATGTACCTGATAGCGGTGTGACTATCAGTTTTGTTACCAATAAAACGAATATAATAATAATAATCTACGGGTTTTCCCTAATCTATCCTCTCACAGACTTCTTCAAAGAATTCTAACAGATTTGCCGAACCCAAGCGACCTCTAGTAAATCCATGTTGACTGCCCTTAATAATATCATATTCATCATAGTATCCTTAACAATGCTTTCCATGACCTTACACACAACACTAGTTAAACTGACCGCCGTGACCGGTCTATAGTTACATGGTCCACTTTTTTTACCCTTTTCATACAATGGCACTATGAGGGTATCTCTCCATTTTCTTGGAACATCTCTAGTCTGCAGTAACATATTAAAGATCTTTGCTAATTCCTCTCCAATTTCTTCCCTCACTTCATGTTAAAATTTAGGATGCAGTTCATCTGTGCCTGGACTCTTGTCGGTTTTCAGCCTTTTCAGTTTGTCCACCACGTTTTCCTTAGTAAACGTTATCTGTGTTAGTCCTCTGTCGCCACTGTCTAAAATTGCTTGAACAGTGCAGATGGTGAGATTTTTGTGATAATTTATTTCGTAGTTATCTTATTTTCGTGTGCACCTATAATTAATCCTCACTCTGCGCAGCGCGTGTTATAATGATATTCATAAAGATTGAATATTGGCAAGAGTAGTTTGGGCTGAAAACTTAAGTATGCACTTGGGAATTACCAGGATATTGATAGATGTGTTTATGGCGTGATATTGCGTGTGACCTTACTGTGGGTAATAAGTCCCATAGCCTACAACTGTAGAACAGCGGTACAAGTGATAAACATTTGATTGAACATAATTTAGTACTTAAATGGAATTCTTGACGCTGTTTGTAACTGAGACACCCATGACTATTATGCTTGTGAATAGATACGAAATGAGTAAGGAGAGGAAAGGTCTTCGAGGAAAGTGGAGCCAGGCAAACTTTAATGAGGCAGATAAACATGTCATCAAGTTGTTCTGTCTTCCATGTTACACATAAACTTCGGCCTATGGATAAACTGTATTTTATGCATTCCAATCCTACTGCAATGAAGAAGTATTGAAATTCTGGAAACAGCATCCGGAAAGAACTTTAATAAAAGACAGATTTTGAAAGATATATTTACTCCTGTCTAGACTAAGGTTTTGTGTGTGCTTGTTCAGAGCAATCTTCACCATTCAGCACATCGTCGGCCGATCCATCTGCTTTGACAGTTAATCTGACATCTGCAACTATGTTCGTTGCAACATGTCCGTCTGGATCGGTGTTTGTTTAGTTACCGCCCCTAACATGTATGCAGCTGCTCCATCGGCAACTTCAACTCCTACAACTGCTTCACCTGAACTGAACACTTCAACAGGTGTCTGACAGATCAGGGAGCATTAATTCTTCGATATAATGCCAACACTTAAAATTATTAAGCAGGCCCTTGAGAAAAAGAGAAAAAGTTTCAACTACACAGCAAATGATGCTATTCAATGACAAACAGCAAAGCAAAGACAATATATAAGAGCTGCAAGAGCTTGACAAGCAAATAAGCAAGCAAAGAGATGAGAAAATCATGAGCCAACAAAAGTAGGAGTAAGAGTTGCATAGACAAAGCTCAGGACAAGAAGGTAAAAATAACTAGGGTATACAACAAACGCAAAGGCAGTAATTTAGAAGTTGGAAAACTTGCCAAATGTGCTAAGGTAGTTGGAATGAAAACAAGTACATGTATAAGCACAAAAGTAAATCATCGGTGATGGTTTTGCATTCTGTGCAGACAGATAAACAGCTGTGTATGACGCAATGTGGACAATGCGTACAGAGGCTACATGATGAGTGTATCGGTTTAGACTCAGAAGTGAAAGAAGATGAAGCATTCATTTTTTATTGTATTGTATACATAGATTTATATAGCGCCTCTCTCAGAAAAACTATTCAGAAGCGCTCTCAGCACGAAAACCCCGGGGAAAAGAAACGTCTTTAAAGAACGAGAGACCAAAGAGGAAAAACTAGTCATTAGTTTAGCCCTTACTGAGGGAGGAAGGTTATTCCGAGTAGAGGGACCAACCACAGCAAATGCCCGGCGTTGAGCCAAGGCAGTCCAAGTCCTAGGAACAAAAAGATCTAGACAATCAGCAGAGCGCAAGGAACGAGATGAGGTCGCAGATAACGGCTTTCGCATATAGTCAGAAAGATACGTTGTGGCACTGCTCAGCTGCGCATTTGAGACTAGAAAGAGGATCTTATAATTAATGGATGCGCGCAGTGATAGGAAGCCAGTGCAAGACATCAAGCATATAATTATGTAGAGATATGCGAAAAGCGAGGGAGTCGGGCTATGAGCCTAGCTGAAGCATTTAAGACTGATTGAAGGGGAGAAAGACGCTGTTTCGGGAGGCCCATAAGAATTGAGTTGCAGTAGTCAAGTCGGGAACAGATAAAGGCATGCACTATGGTGGTAAAGACAGAGGGAGTGACCGATCGTCTGATGGCTCTGAGACGCCTCAGTTGAAAGAAGCAGGAGCGAGTCAGGTTAGATATGTGCTCCGTGAATATGAGGGAGGAGTCAAGCGTGACACCCAGGTCACGGAGACTAGAAGAGTATGTGTAGGCAGGGGGAATTTCTCAGTCAGCAATTGAAAGTCAAGTTTGGAAAGCTGTTGTCCAGTCCCAAACCAGATCAACTGAGTCTTTGTAGCATTTAGGCAAAGTCGGTTAGTCGACATCCACTGCATCCAGTAGTGAAAATCAGAAGCAAGACAATCAATAGAACGGACTAGTGATAGTTGATCAGATGATGGGCCATGAACGAAAGCCTGGGTATCATCTGCATAAAGATGGCCAATTGCCCTGTGTTTAGAAACAAAGAGCGAGGTGTCGGCAGTAAAGAGAATGTAAAGGATGGGTCCGAGTACCGAACCCTGAGGAACGCCAAATTTAACCTCAACCCACTCAGTCCTGGAGTCTCCAAGGACAACCATCTGCGTGCGGTCAGTGAGGTAGGATTTAAACCAAAGGAGGGAATACCAGAAAGGCCACAGGATAACTCTAATCGCTGAAGCAGAATCTCGTGATCCACCATATCAAAAGCAGAAGAGACGTCAAGAAGTGCCAAGAGATAGAGAGGTGAGACTGGTAAATAGCTACATATATATCCGACAGAAGGGATAAGAGAGCAGTTTCTGTGAAATTGTGACCCCTGAATCCAGAATGGGCTGCCGGCAGAAGCCCAGCTTGCTCAAAGTAGGGAATAGGCTGTAGTGAAGCTAGTCTCTCAAGGGTCTTCGAGAGGAACGAAAGATTGGAAATGGGCCGGTAATTTTGACAGGCATTTTGGTCTAGATTTTGCACGGAAAACGATAGCCCGCTTTTGGGAGGCAGGGATATAATCTTTAATGAGTGACCTGTTAAATATATAAACCAGAAAAGGAGCTAAATCATCTCAAATGTTAACCATGACAAATGGGGGAAGAGGGTCTAGTTCTCACGATTTTTTGTTAGAAGATCCAATTATTTGCCCATATTATTGTCACGAATAGACCTAATCATTTCAGGAACAACCTAACTTAATGACTACAATCATATTTTTTCATGGTCCTTTTATTTCGGACAACTTGGATTAATTTATTACTGTCCAAAAGTGTTCAGCTACTTGATAAATTACAGGTTTTCAAAATATTAGCTCCTAATGATGTTTGAAATCGTAGAACGGACATAAAACGACAACGTAAGACAGTTTTTAAATTAGACCTTATTACCCTACGTATTGGGTAATAAAGCCCGCATTATGACCTTTACAAAAAGTATATCCTATTATAGGAAATTTTGTTTTAGCAAAATAATTAAGTCACTATGTAGGCCTAACTACCTCCACAAACTTCACAATTATGGGTATTTGGCATAGTTACTGTTGCATACCAGTAGCCGTTATTTGATAGGATTCCTTGGGTTGGCTTTATTCACCCAGTTACCTTAGACACAGTCATTCCGTTTCTTACCAAATTCTGTAGGTAGACGTTTATAAATCCTTGGCCTTTTGCAGCAAATCCTTGGCCTTTTGCAGCAAACACTGATGGCAACAATAATATCGCTCTCTTTCGATGAGGACTTGTCCTTGTTATCGCTCTCTTTCGATGAGGACTTGTCCTTGTTATCGCTCTCTTTCGATGAGGACTTGTCCTTGTTATCGCTCTCTTTCGATGAGGACTTGTCCTTTTTGATATCTGTTTTTGAGTGTTCTTTGCATTCAAGATGTTCTTCGCGCAGATGACAGAAAAACTTAACAAGGTAATACGGATATGATATCACACACAAGGGGGGAGGAACCATCGAACGAGAACAATACTCGCGTGTGAGTCGATATAGCTGCATCTTTATAACTCCTTTCCGCTTTTTGTCTATTGACGAAAACGTATTGCTGAAAATCAAATATTTTTGCATTTGATATATCAAGAACTGCTCAACAGAATAGTTAATCATTATTGCGTTGCCCATAAAGAATGATACAAACTGTGGAATGAGGACCATTTAGTACTGCATGTAAGGATGCCAGTATTTGGAGCAAATTGCAGATATGAAACAAATCAATTAAAACCACTTTGAAGAGGACCTAATGAGCAAGTAATTAAAGTAATGATTAAATAAAATAAATAATTCAATAATTAATTAAAACAAATTAAGGGTTGCACCTTGGCCCATAGCGTGAGTTATCAAACCATAGCGGTAATGACAAAGTTCAAAATGTAACTTGTCACACAAACATAGGTTCTATGCAAAACTTTCAAAAGCCAAACTATATGCGAGTATTACTACTGCTACTGCTGCTGCTGCTGCTGCTACTACTACTACTGCTGCTGCTGCTGCTGCTGCTGCTGCTGCTGCTGCTGCTGCTGCTACTACTACTACTACTACTACTACTACTACTACTACTACTACTACTACTATTACTACTGTTGATACAATAACCACTTCTATTACTACCACTGTTACTAGTAAAACTAACACTGTTGCTTCTTATCATTATTATTTCATTACTAATTTCTCTAACGTGCGCAATCAAAATCTGAGGCGCAGTCAATCAGTCCTCAGGTGAAGAGCAGTTATGCAATAATTCCAGTTGTTCGAAGAAGACCAGCAGTTTGAAAGCCAAAGAGAAGTAATAAGTCACGAGGCATTTTCTTGAATGTAGAAAAACAGTTTGAATATTGGAATAATATTGGCAGTCGGTTCCATCCTTGAAGTAATCACACGGAGGATGAATAAGAGTTCGTGAACAAATGACCCATACCCGAAGATTGAAGACAATAGGGAGAGATGTACGGGTATACTAGTAAGTAATTTCTTGTAGTTATGCTTGTTGTAGGAACTTCATTGGTCAGACAGAACAGTTTATATATTATTTTGAATTCTACAGGATGGCAATGCAGCTGAACGAGGAGGTTGTATGAGAAGATGCACGCATCACAACGCGACCCAGATAATTTTCGATATGTAGATGCCTGCCGATTTCAAGATCTGAGGTATGTGGGAAAATAATTGAGTTTCCATAAACCGAGGCGAGAGCAGACAGGAGAGCAGTCTGTGTTTTACAAAAATTCATTATTTATTGCAGACCTTGTGTTACGTATTACCCCGATAATTATGTTAGAAACAAATTGCAAATTATATTATTAATTGATTTGTAGCAAAGACATAATTATATCTTTGAACGTTGACGTAAGCCTACTTCAGCATATATATCAATTAGCACAAATATTTCGTCGCAAAGTTGTGAAACGCAAGGTGATGTCCTATGTCTTGCAGAACTACTTGTCTATATTCTTTCTTTCTCCTCCGTCAAGTATTCGCTGACGATGAGGCTCTAACAAAACTTCTCCATTTCGGTCGGTCTCTTGCGAGTTCTATTGCCCTTCTTAAGTCACATCCTCTGTCCTCTATGTCCTCCAGTACGTTATCTATCCATCTCTTCTTCTGACGTCCTCTGCTTCTCGTGCCCTCCACCTCTCCGTGCAACGCCTTTGCCGGCATTCTTCCGTTCTCAATCCTGATCACATGTCCATACCATGTTAGTCTTCGTTTCTTTATTTTTTTCACTACCGTTTCCTTCTGTCCCAGTTCTTCTCGTGTCACCTCATTTCGTATCTTTCTCTTCGTGATCTATTCAGTAGTCCTCGTAGCCATCCCATCTCCGCCACCAAAAGTCTTCTCTCGTCCTCCTTTTTCATGCACCAAGACTCTTCTCCGTACATGAGGACCGGTATCACCAGAGTTTCGTATAGTTTGGTTTTTGTTCTTGTTGAGATGTTGCCTGATCTCCATAGTTTCCTCAGCTTCCCAAACATTGCTGACGCCAGCCCAATTCTTTTCCTTATGTCCCTTGTCGACTCCGCATCCTCCGTAATTACGCCCCCAGGTACACAAATTCCGCCACCTGCTTCAGTTCCTCTCCTTCCAGGGTGATGGTTATCTTTTCTTTTTCTTTACCAATTGTCATTGTTTTGGTCTTCTCTCCATTGATCCTAAGCCCGAATCTTTTACTACTTTCATGTACCCTGGTCTTTAGTTCCTGCAGTTGGCTTCCGCTTTCCGCCATCAAGTCTATGTCGTCTGCAAATCTTAGGTTGTTGACTATTGTTCCATTTATTCTCACCCCTTTTTCTGTATCTGCCAGCGCTATGTCCATCATTGCCTCCAATATCAGGTTGAATAGGTATGGGGATAGACCGCAGCCTTGTCTTACTCCAACATGCACTCGAAACCATTCCGTTAGCTCCCCATCTACTCTCACTGCGCTTACCGTCTTGCTATACAGGTCCTCTAGTAGTTCCACTAGCTCCTCTGGTATTCCATAGTTCCTCATTGTCTATATGGGTATATTTCACAACCGGCAGCAAATTAGATAAATTTCCGTCTTCTCCTTTTGACGGCTTACACAAAGAGTGAAGTTATAATTTATAATTTTTAAATACATTGTAGGGCATGAATTAGTCATAATAAATTATTTATATTATATTATTTAGATAATTAGTATGAGAAAAAAAATTATAAAGTCCAATTTTAACCCGAAATTGCATTGTCCTTTCTAATGGTGAGTCAATTCAACGTTACGTTATGGTAACAGCTGAAACGCTTAACTGATGTTTTATAATTTTTAGGTCATTATCTTACATATATCCATTGCTCTATATGGTTTTTATTAACTAATTAACAAACTAAATAATTAAAAAATAAATAAAACCGTCTGTCTTCAAATATTGGTTACAACACCGTTACGAATGGGTTTCTGCCATCTGGGGAATAAATTGAAAACTCTCGGTTTTTGAATTGGCATCTTCGATAGCAGGGAACCAGCCTGCATTGATTTCACCAACAAGAAATCAATATGGAAGTTTGCTTCTGTTGACAATTTTCGGAAATTTATCCGGTAATGTAATAGTATAAAAAGATTTACAACTCCGTGACTGTAATTATTGCACTTTGCGTATATATATAATTTTTCTTTCAAAAATAATATTGAAACTGACTTTTATTTTTTGTATCTTAACTCGTCCGGTAAGCATGGAAGACCTAATTATGAATATTTTACAACTCCGTTACTACAACTCCGTTACATTATTTTTCTATTAAAATGAATTTATTTAATGGTACATGTAGATAATTTGTCGTCAAAATAACTTAGGTTGCTGTGTAATAATTTAATGCACACTTAGTACTAATTAATCACTAATTATAAACAGTGGCAGTATATTGTATTGTCTATTTATTAGTGTAACGGAGTTGTAAATATTTAGGAATCAAAGATGTATGTGTTTCACATAGTAAAAAAACTAAAATAAAAAATTAAGCCAAATCTGTCAAATTTAAGCTCTGCTCAATATTAAGTATGCTTCAGCACTGCTAGTAAAATATTTGTGTAAGAAATGTTTTCTATTTTGCATGACTTTATTTTTCTCTAATCCTATTTCTGAATTTGACGCCTGTTGTGAAATATACCCATATAGCAATCAATAATACAGCAAACTTTAAAAACGTCAGCATGTTAACATATTGAAAGTGTATCAAACGAAACTATAGCATTAACATACTTGAACATGGCAATGAGCACATTCAGGAGCATGATGACCGTGAGTAAGGCATAGAAAGCCAAAAGAACCGAAACAATCCAGTTGTTGGCAGGACATCGATTTTCCTTACACGCCACGTAATCAATGTTTTCATCGGACGTGCTTGAACAATATTCGGCTGTGATTGTTGCGCTGACATTATCCTTGTTGCAATTTGAACCTACAATACTCAAACATCATTGCTTTGTAAGCATAAAAGTCGTGTAACTATGACATATGGCGCCGTCCATAAATGACGTCACACACCTAGGGTAGGGGTCGAAAATTTGTGACGATGTGTGACATGGGGTGGGAGGGTTTGAGAAGTGTGATGACGCATCAGGTCTATGTGATTAAATGTAACAATTAACAACATTTTAATTTTGAAATAAAAGCACTAATTTTGAGTATTACATTTTCAGTATTTTTTAAAATTATTTTTGATGTATACGGGAACCATTATTAATAATTTTCTAATTATTTAAATATTAAAATATTTGATTTTTAAATATTCATGCTCTCCCTATTTGTTCCATGAATTCGCATTTTGCTTTTCCATGGGAGAATGGAGATTGGAGAATCATAAATTCTGTACATTTTTTTATAAATTGTTTATATTAAACATTTTAATTCTAATGATTCTACCAGACCTTTCATTCTGTGGAATGAATAATGTTATTGTGGCAATTCTACTCTTTCCATTTTGCTTTGTTCTACTACAAAATATTCTGAACATCTGCAGTACTTAGTTAGACGATGAATATTCAGGTTAATTTTATGCTAACATCAGCTATCCAATGACTCCTTTTTAATACCTGACTTTTTCCTTTAATACAACATCAGAGTGCAGGGCCACATTAAATGTTTATTACAATGACAATAAAAGTGATTGGAAACATTTTTTAATATCAAATGGAAATTTTGTTTTAGAGGGGCAGAGCTTTGTGACATAATTTTTCAGGAGTGTTACTTTTTGTGACGACGTGTGATGAGGGGGAGGGGTGTCAAAAATCGGCCAAAATCGCGTGACGTCATAATTTTATGGACGGCCCCTATACAGCAAAACAAATAAAAGACATAAGAGCAGCATACACGAGCTGCAAGGTTAGTGAAAACCTCCTAAATAAACAAAATTAAGAAAAAAATAATTATGAAGAATTCAAAGTATATACTATATAACAATTAAGTTGTTAATCACAATTATTTGGGAATTAACGAATGTAGCTATCATGTTTGACGTAATAAGCTAGAATTGACCTATATCATAGAAATAAGCTTTTTAAATTAATCACAAACAGCATTAATGCTGAACATTTTAAACTTTGATACTTAGTTAATGTTTGAAAATAAATTAGTCGATAGTAACTCCTCAATCAGGGCCGGCCCTAGCCCAAATGGCGCCCCAGGCAAAGTATACATTTGGCGCCCTCTGATCCTGACTTCACGGCCGTCCACCCCAAGTCACAGCCCAATGATGAACATTACACTGAGTTATATATTATTATTAATATTATTACTATAATAACTATTAATAATAAATTTTATTAGTGGACTAACTTCTGGATAATTTGATTTTTTTGGGAATGGTAAGAATTAAGCAAAAGCACTTCAATTTACAGAAAAATTAGAAGAATTACCGAGAAAGTAAAATTATTTATTACAAAAAATAATTTCTTGTGGTATTCAGAAATTTTCTTCTGCTTTTAGTTTTTTCCATCAAGTTTCAATATATAAAACACAATAAAACTGAAAGCAGCTTAAGCAAATACTTGCAATATTTTGATGTGCTACAAATGAATTAATAGCTGATGAATGAACACTAACAGTTAAAGTAGTTTAAGTTTTGTTTTAAATAGTTGGAAAGCCATCATTTTTGATGCTTACTTCTGTTTCTTATTTTTTCTTACAATATTGAGCACCCAATAACTTCTGACGCTTCCTAGGGTTTGACATAATTTTTTAATTAAAATTTTAATTTGACAAGATTTAGATATAATTAAAAAAATTGTTAGTAAAATGAACAGATTTTTACGGATATTTAACTTAATTAATGCAACTGCGATGTCTGCTCGGCCGTCAGCAATAAAGATGCATAGATATACTACAATATTTCTTCAATTGTTGGCATTTTTAGTCGAAAGACGTCTGTATGTCAGCATCAGAATTACGGACGGTCAGGTCTATTACTCTATACTCTATAGACATAAACTGCAGAGCAGGTCTATAGACACTCATGAAATAATTGAATTTTAATGGCTGAAATAAAATTTGTGTGTTGTTGAAATTAAATTACTTGAAAAGTTGCAATGAAATCAATAATTAGGTTTACTTCAAATTTGTTCCATAAGCGAAAGTTTTGAATTCAAATGAAAAAAATCATTGGAATTGAAAAAATTGCTAAAAAAGTGAAAAACATAAAACTTTTAAATACATTTTTGTGAAAATAGCGCCCCCTAGCTGTTGGCGCTTTAGGCAACTGCCTGCTTTGCCTGTGCCTAAGGCCGGCTCTGTCCTCAATTTATGAGTTCTCTGTACCTGCACATGTACTACATGAGATTACTTAATGTGACTCTTGCAGGTCTGAGTCCTAAGAAGATTAAAAACCTACGAAACTTTAATTATTGTTATTATTGCTATTAACTAACTTCCATAGCGCCGGTGTCAAATGCACAAGGCATCAACCGATAGGTAGGGTGCTAAAAAAAACTATACTAAAACGGAAAAAGAGTAAACAAACGTGTACTCTTAAACAATCCCGCATCAGTGTGTACCCCTAGAAAGGCAGTTCGGAGCTGAAGCTAATGACATACTGTGGATTAAAATATCTTGAAGGATAAAGAAGTTACTAGTGTTTAATCTTTTTCACGCTTAGCGACATTTTTCACAGTTTTTGACCCCATGCTACGAGAAAACAGTTACGTCACCCTTTTGGTTGCTATTACTTTTCGAATTTCGAATTTTCGTTTTTTTTCACTCCACCCTATTAGCAAATACTGAGCAACAAGTGCCACGTGTATGAGAGATCGTAACTTTACGCCCGACTAGTGGCCTAGGCCGGACTTGGTAGTCCGAAAATGTAAGCCCTAGGAAAACGGTGTGCATGGGTCGGGTCGGGCTTAAGCGATGGCCTAGCAAGTCCCGGTCCAGAATGGGCGTGGTCAAATTAAAATTGGCGTGGTAAAACCCAGCGTCAATGGTTTTATGCGCAAACGTATTTATAGACTGTCCTCTTTATACATAGATATAAATGTTTGTTTTCTCGATTTCAAATAGCACCCTTATGGCCTCGAATCTGCTCATTTGTCAATGAATTGTACGGGTGAGATCCGTAACCACCGTTGCCTGTTTAAATAGGCGCACGCCATTTAAGGTCCCCGTGCACGGGCCGTGCTTGCCCGAGATTTAAATCTCTAAAATAAGCCAGCATCTGGAAGCGAACCACATGATCTCTTGCACAGAGTATGGGATGCAGACTACTCTCTTACCAATGTAGCTAAGTGTAAGTGGGCCAGTAAGGAATACATTGATTGAAATTCAGAACTTAGAATCTCATTCTGGCAATGATACAGTTTGAGCTATGAATATGGCAGTTGTTAGCGCCCATCTTCCGTCATTTAAAATAGCAGCTGCTGACAACACCACTGTGTGTGTAACATTTTCATCTCACAAATCTGTAAATGTTTGCTACGTTTAGTTAGCCGACTTCGCACGGGTTATCTCTACCTTTATATATCGTTCCCGCTTGATTTGCGTAGTTAACTTTGGCTGGTACTCACCAGGTTCGCCCGTGAATTGAAATTTTCTCTATCCTATATATCGTTCCCGGTGTATTTGGAAATGTAAAATGTAACCTTCGCTTTTTCTATAGCGACCGGATAATAGCCTGGACCCTGCTCATTTTTCAACCCTTCACCACCGCTCGCCCGTTTTAATGGACAACTCGCCAGTATTACCGTGCAAGGACCGTGCTATTCCAAGATTTACATTATTTTCTGAAAATACGCCAGCATCGTGAAGCGAACCGCGATCCGAACGCTCTGTATAATAGCATAGAGGCGTATGAGACTAAACATACGCATGTCTTACCAATGTTACGCTAAATGACGTCTTTGACTTGTCGGAGAAGTCCCGAAATGCCTTGCGAATGCAGTATTATAGGCTGCCGTGGGACCGTATGACTGGGACTTGGCTCCTAGGTACCTTTGTGATAAGTTGATGATCATCAATAGACTTGCTAATAATTATTGTCTGTGAGCTCAAGAAGTGCCATATAAGCACCGGAAGCAACTGGCTAAACTTGACCTCGCTGCACTTGCAACTGAATTGCCCAGTTATGCTTTCTCAACTACGGTCTGCGACCTTGGTGTCCTGCTGGACCAGGAGCTAACTATTGCTCCACACATTCACCGCCTTGCCCGGGACTGCTACTATCAGCTGCGTCAGCTTCGCACCATTGCCCGTTCTCTTACCCCTAGTGCCACCACCACCCTAGTGCATTCTTTCATTACATCCCACCTTGACTACTGCTCGTCACTCTACTTTGGCCTTCCTCTAAATCGACTTGTTTGCCTGGACCGCGTCTTGCGCTCTGCAACGCGTCTTGTTGGGCAAATCCCCAAATTTGGTCATGTCTCCAGCTATATGTTGGAGACTTTACACTGGCTCCCTACCCGGCAGCGCATTGAGTACAAGATTGCTGCCTTGGTACGACGATGCCAGTTGGGTCTAGCCCCAGTCTACCTGCGGGAGCTTTGCTGCCCCTCGGGTATTCAAGGTCGCCGCCCCCTCCGCTCTGCAGAGAAGGGGGTGCTCTTAGTCCCATTTGCACGAACTGCAACTATGCAGAATCGAGCCTTTCCCGTGGAGGGCCCAGTGGTCTGGAAGGGGCTCCCCAGGAGATACGCCTGCTCCCTGGGACTTTTACTCAAGCTTTCTTTACTAAGCTCAAAACTGTTCTTTTTGGCCGTGCTGGAGTCGGGAGCGCCTCTGAGTAGTCCTCTGGAAGGGGCGCTATACAAATTTATGAATGAATGAATGAATGAAAAGCAGAGTCTTGAAAATGGAGATTATATGGAGACTGGTCTGTAATTACAGACTTCTAGTTTATCACTAGACATAAAGATCGAAATTAGTTTAGCAATTTTCATTTTGCTCCTGATAGGCACCATAAAACAATGAAAGGTTAAATATTTCAGATAATGCAGGTAAGATTTCATAGGAACATTGATTTAACGTCATTACTAGAATGTTGTCAAAACCTTTACTGAACGAAGTGGGATCACCGGCAAAGAATGGATGAGAACGATTGATGTGATATTGTGACGCAAGCAATCAGTCATGGAGCAAAGTAAGAAAATTTTGAGAATTCCCTGAAGTCTGCAAAAAACTTTGAAGAAATAAAAATTATTCTATAGGGCACCATTTATTCTACGGACTAATAATAATTCATTGCAAGTTAAATGTTATAATGAACCTACATACAGTTCCAAAGAGCACGTATAGGTTGAGCAAATGGAACATTATAAACCATAATCAGACTGGGGTTGTAAGCTAACAGTTTAGATCGAAAAATATTCTTGGTGACAGAATTCCAGATTGTGGAACCAGCAACCTTAAAAGTTCGCCGAACAAAGTGAAAAAATGTACGAAGCGCAGCAAACTTTCAAGAGGATCTCCCCTTAGCACAGTACATGGGCAATTCTGCGTCGCTGGTTGCTGGTTTTGACCATAGGAATCAATTGAACGCATTCACCGTAGCAATATAATAGTTTACCTGATGCATCATCTCGGTTAAACTGTTGGATGACAGACCACCATGACTCGTAGAAGACGTCATGAAGAAGTGTGGCATTCAGAGGCTGATTGGGATATAGAACGACATTCGAAGCAACACCATATGCTGATACGAAGACAGTCAATATCAGCAAAAAGCCAACGAGATCTGTAAGCTGCAATTTTACCGTAATATTATCATTATATAATTGCCGTCATTGTTTTTAATCTATAATTTTAATCTTTTTATAATAACGTTAAATGGACAACTTTAAAATTAATTGGAGGAAATAATATAATACTAAAACGCTAAGTATCATCACTAATGTCCAAAAGGAGGTTGTACAGTTCGCAGTTCTATTTGTGTTTGCATCGTATCGTGAGTTTGGTATATGTCGCAAATGCTGCTACATTATGCCAATACCTTTTATCGACAATCGGTGGACATCGCCGCAATTCTGTTTCACAGAGCTTCTTATATATTTTGTTGGCATTTCATAACTGAGCGGACAAGCCCATGCAACATGATCTTATTATAACCAACCATAAGCTACTCACTAGTAGACGTATCATGAAAATCTTGGAACCAAGAGTGCCGTAGATTGATAGAAATTCTAGCGTTCGACAGAAAGCCACAATCAAACTGAATGCCAGAATGATCCGAGCCACGTATAGACAAACAGGACAAGTAGTAGGATCGACGTGGTAAATCATGCGCAGTATGAATCCAGTTATGTAGATGATTAGGGCTCCAGCGTCGAAAAAGTTCCATGAGTTCATGTACAAACTTATATCAGCACACATCTGGAATTAGACAGCAAAGTAAGCAAAAGTTAAGCAATATTGGTTTAAAACATTAAATCAATTTACTCCACGAGTTACTTTAATACCCCCAAAATATAAGAAACAAGAAATTAGTGCAACCAAATGTCTCAAAAATTCTAAAGCGCAACTTAGGACTAAGAGCTGGGAAATTGAGGAGTTTAATACGGATCGGTTGAAGATTTTGAGATGAGTAGTGACTGAAGAACCGGAGAGCGGTCATGAATAGGCATCAAGTAAGTGACCGACAGGTTGGAGATATGACTAGAGAAGTCAAGTCAATCGGGTTAAGGCCAATATTGCGCGCAGATTTCGATATTGCCCTCCTTTCTAAGTTCAGAAGTGCACACGACACCTCGACAGAACATAAGCGTAGACTGCGCAGAGCAATTGTGAGTGAAGAACTTGCTCAAGGTCCCTACATTGTAAATTCTTCGGGCGGAGCTCGAACAAGCACTCTCCGCGCTACAATCGGAAGCAAGTTACAGTAACCTAGGCGACTAGAAACGAGCGCATTTGCCAGAGATATTCTTGCACATAACGTCTAATTCTGCGTATTCCACGAATGAGAATATATGACGACTTACACATACTGTTTACATGGCCAGTGAGAGACATGTTAAAATTTAAAACAGCGCCTAAGTTACGATCCGCGTCCGCCGGCTCAACAATTGAGTCACCCAGTTTCAAAGACTTAAAGCCGATCAAATAGTTTTAGTTGACGTGGACTGCTCAGTAGCAGAAATGCAGAAATTTTCGATGAGTTGAGAAGGAGTTAATTGGCTGTCATCCAAGACTGTACCTCATAAAAGGCAGCAGACAACAGCTGCACAGACGAGTCACATGGCATACTGTCAAACGAAATGAATATAACTATACTTGTAATTGTAAATACGACAATTTATATAGCATCATCGGTAGGAAGCTACTGCTAGGATGCTTCACAAAGCTGTCTACTGTCATGGCAAAATTCTATTGCTCAGGACTACGTAGAAAGTAGGCCTACAGTCTTAACTGTTTTTGTAGCAGGCACGTTGATCAGCGACTCGATCACCCGTTTTAGTTTTAGTTACTGGAACGAAGACATCTGAAGACTTTGATGATCGCAGCCGCTACCTGTTGGGATCATTCAATAACGGCCTGATGTTTTCTGCGAGGCAGCGTGATGCACAGTTCTTCAGACATTTATGCACAAGGATGCAATGTTTTAATTTGATACGCTCACCTATTCTTGTATCGCGGTTGTAATGTGGTCAAACTTTTAAAACCGCTTGACCAGAGAAGCATTAGCGTTGATGACCGCCTGAAGCCGAATGATACGGCGCTGAGGTATGCAATGCAGTAATCGGTTCGGCTCAGGATTCAATTTTGCACGAGATTGCGAGGCACATCTTGTGTAAGACACCGAGAGACTGAACTCAGCTGTCTTAGGATTGAGTAGCTGGTCCTCACAAGCCCCGTGATGTGTGATGTCATTGACAGGTCAAAGAAAAGACCGAGATCGCAGACCTTGCTCCTAGGCTCGATAGCATCCGCAGTTTCGCATCAGTGACAAAAGGGGTGCAATCTAATTTGTCCACCCTGCGTGAGGAGGTGCAACAGATGAATTCTGACTTGGCTGAATGGAGATGCAGTCGATTACATTTCATCCAGTACGCGTTGTTATTCGTCATCATCGGCTTAGAAATGATGTCTAGCGAATTATTATCCCAGCATTGCACCACTCATAGTGATGTGTTGTAGGGCCTAAACCCCTCCTGGTTGCTTTTTTAACTAGACATGGCATAGCACTGCGATAATAGTTTCGATGCAGCATGGTCCAGAAACTCTGAACACAACGCAGTCTCTCAACTATCGACGAGAATCGGTTGGATGGGTAAAAGTAGGCTCGTCATTGATGACTTTCCTATTTCCTGTTGTTCTGCATGCATAATGGTTTTAATGACATTTTAACATCATATGAACTGGATTGAGACAACGCTTTTGTGAGGTACTTAACCCTCGGGCTACCAAGGGAGGGGGGTGGTTGCTACCCCCTAGGTTTTTTCATTTCAAACTTTTTCCGTATGGAATAAAACTTTGACCTTTTAAGTAGCTGCAGGGGTTCATTTACACACGTTTTGAGGTAAAATGTGAGATGATATCTCACACCGTTCAAAGGTTATACCCAATATACCCGAGGTACCAGGGGGGTGGATACCACCCCCTAGATTTTCGACTATATCTTATCCGTCATTTAATATTAAAAGACACAGATTATACCATTCTATAGAGGGAATGTGGGGCTACATTTCTATGGTCACTGAGTTGACCTGAGACAACCGGAAGTGCTCAAAATAAATAATAATACGCGTAATATGCGTGAAAAATCGCTGAATGGAAGGACTCCTCCTTAGTTTTTTGTCGGTAGCGTATTCAGTTTTCTTCCCAGAAGAGAAACAAATACACCATTCTTTAGAGGGAATGTAGGGCTTCATTTGCATACCTACAGCTTTGTCTTTTGAATACCGGAAGTGATCAAAATAAATAATAATACGCGTAATCTGTGTGAAAATGGCTGAATTTGACATTACAACGTAAACCGATATATATGTATGGATATATATGTATGGATGTACATTTATACTATATAAACATATGTAGGGATGATTGTGTGTATCTTTTATACATAGATAAGTTTCAAAACACACATAATCTTATATTTGTTTATCCAAAAGTACAAAATGTACGCAAAAATATACAATATTGCTAATTAATGGGTTCCGTTGTTAAAAGTGATGTAATTTCGAGGTGCATTCACATAATATACAACTAAATATACCATTCTGTGCAGAAATGAATGCTGAATCCAATGCTGTATTACAAGTCATGATATGTAAAACCAAACACGAAATCCAGGGGGGGGTGGTAACCACCCCCTTGGTAGTCAGTGTTACAAAAAAAGCTTGGTAGCCCTAGGGTTAAAGGTAACATTCGCAGCGCCTTTTGAGGCAGACGGAAGACGTCCGTCATACGTCGTCGTGTTCTGCAGAAATCAGTGCTCTGACGACATCAGACAATCATGAATCAAGACGGTCGAACAGGGAACTCCGAGGACGACTGAATCACTGTGGCAAGGTAAATTCCGTAATGCCACCTGTTTCAATTGTAACAAAATAACCATATTGCCCATGTCTGTGTACAATCCAAGGGACAAGGGATCGACAAAAGACTAAGACAAAATATTACACCAAGGCCTGGAGTGAAAGTGCAACCAGTCTAGATGGAAGATGAGTCTATATTGGTTACCGACGAAGAATTTAACCATGTTTGTACAGTTGGAAAACAATCAGTGAAGATCCTTGCTGATCTTGTGGTGAACGAGACAGAAGTGACGCTCGAGGTCGTGGAGGTCGATACATGACTGGATTCACATTAATGACACAAACAGATTGACAGAAAGCTGGCTGTCCAGTCCTGACAATCTTCAATATTGCAGTTAATTCATTCACTCATTCATTCAGGAATAAATATAGCGCCCCTTCAAAGAAACTACTCAGCGGCGCTCCCGACTCCAGCGCGCCCAAAAAGAACAGTTTTTAGTTTATTGAGGAAGTTTCAGGCAGAGTCCCAGGGTGTAGACGCAGCTCTAGAGGAAGGCCATTCCAGATCATTGGGCCTACCACAGAAAAAGCTTGATTCTGCATAGTTGCGGTACGAGCAAACGGAACCAGAACAACTCCTTTTTTCTGCAGAGTGTAGGAGGCGACACACTGGGAGGCTGGGACAACCGAAATTAAACTGTAGAGCTCATGGAGTTCAGGTCATACACATACAGTGGACATAGATTGCGAATTTTAGACTATTTTGAAGCAAAAGTAACCTACGAGAGAAGGCAATTTTACTATGCAGAGGGGAAAAATTTGCCTCCCAGGGGGGAAAAAGTTCGTCTAGGGGGGGAAAAAGTTCGTCTAGGGGGAAAAGTTCCTCCCAGGGGCGAAAAAGCAAAAAAAAAAAAAGGTCATCAGAAAATTTTAGGAGTAGTTTTATAAAAATTTGGGAAAAAGTTCGTCTAGGGGGGAAAAGTTCCTACGAAGGGGGGATTGCTTCCACCTCACAGGGGGGATAGTAGGCCCTGCTTGAAGCGACCATAGATTGTGGCCTTGTGCATTATATAGATTGGCGCTATATAAGCCATTACATGAGGTTTGCTTAATAGTCTCTTGAAAAAACTTGCCTACGCTCTATGCCAATCAGTGACTCGCTTGTTTCCAAGTTCTTTCGCACTTTGCTCCATGTAATGCGTAATGTTTCAATTGATTCAGCTCTGCACACATTCTGCAGTAGGCTACTCCTAAGTCGCAGTTGTTTAATTATTCAGCTTAAACTGACTTTGGGGACAGTTTTCTAACTGCTGGCACTTACCTGCAAGAAATGTAATATATTTGATACTTTTATTTATAAATAACTGGTTGGTAGGAGGAAATCATCCTATTAATTATCATCATATTTTTAGGATACATAGAAACTAGGCACCTGCAGTTTCAACGCATCGTACTAGCAACGACACTGCTTTTCTTATTAGCTGTTCAAGTGTTCCGTAAAATATTAATTTCCTGGTTAAAAATTTAAGGATAATTATTATTTTAAATTTTTATTTATAATAAGTAACTAAATGTTAGAGGTAAATCATTATTATCGACAATTTGTTTGTATAGTTTCATTATCGTAATGCCCATCGAAGTAATCACGACATGATCCGAATGCACGTGTTGCCTACCTGTCTAATTTCTTCTACGATCAGAATAAATGTCCAGACAGCGAGAGCAATTTCCGATGGACTGATCTTAGGCCGAAAATCAGTTAGAAGCACAATTGAAAACAGTATCAGATAGCCAATGTAGAAAATCTACAAAGTAGTACACAATAGTTCTTTGCATTTAATATAGACACTAAAATTCTGTATGATAGCTAGCCTCTCAATGATACTATGCATTATAGAAATTGTCTTTCAGTGGCCCATATAAATTGCAGAAGCATAATGAATAAATTACCAGATATTCAGCTATTTTTGGTACAGTCTGGAGCCATTGTCCTTGCTGTAACAGAAACATGGCTAAATGACAATACAGAGGATACAGTATTTATCCCGGGGTTTAACTTTATTCATAAGTCTAGGATTGGCTCTAGAGGAGGAGGTACTGGTTTCTTTGTTAGGAAAGATATAAGATTTGAGCAGATTAATGGTGACTGGACTAATGCACGAAATAATACCTTTGAAAGTATTTTCATAAAACTGCCCCAAGCAAATGGAAAGGATGTGGTGATAGGGACTATGTACCGCCCACCTGGACCCAAACTAGATCAGTTTAATGAAGACCTTGATCATATGATGGATAAATTATCCAACATGAAAAAAAATATAATATTAGCAGGAGACTTTAACATAGATTTATTGAAAACAGCCAGGCACAGTCCTACTAGTATATTCTTTAACATTCTGATGTCCCACCAGCTCTTGCCAACAATTCTACGACCAACTAGAATAACCACTACAACCTTACCTTAGACCTTAGTCCTTCCACGCGCTTGCAGCGCATCGGGCGACACAGTTCCTCCATCCCACTCTGTCCTTTGCATTCTCCTCGGCCTCTTCCCACGTCATTCCACCGCCTTCCAGATCCTGTATGACCGTGTTTCGCCAGGTCTTTCTCGGCCTTCCACGTTTTCTTTTCCATCCCGTCGGTGTCCATTCTTGTGCCTGCTTTGAGAATCTTTCATTGTCCGATCTGTGTATGTGGCCCAGCCATCGCAGGCGTGATGTCTTCATCATCTCCTCCAGTTTCTCCATAGATGTTCTCTTTCTTATATCTTCGTTCTTTATTTTATCTCTCCAAGTGACCCCTAGTATCCTTCTTTGCCACCTATGATGAGCTGCTTCCAATTTCTTTAAATTAGTTTTGGTCATAGGCCATGTCTCCGATCCATACATCACTGTTGTCAGGACCAAGGCTCGGTATAATCTTGTCTTTGTTAATAAGCTTAGTCCTTTGTTTTTCCATATGCTGTTCAATCTTCCAAACGTGGCATTTGCCTTCCCTAGCCTAATTCTGATCTCTTTGTCGCAGCTGCCGTTGCCAGCAATCACACTTCCCAGGTAACAAAAGTCCTCCACCTCCTCCAACACCTCTCCTCCAACCGTGACATCCTCTCTCGACTCCCATACTCCTACCTTCATGATCTTTGTTTTTGCAGTGTTTATTCTTAATCCAACCAATCCCGCCTCTTTCTCCACTCTGCCCGTGAGTTCACTCATTCCCTCCCACGAATCCTCCAATAGCGCTATGTAATCCGCAAAATCCAGGTCTGCCAGCCTCTCGTTTCCTTTCCAATCCCCATATTCCCTCCTCCATGCTTCGTCTCATTACCCAGTCGATCGTCAGCAGAAACAGCATTGGCGATAGGATACATCCCTGCCTCACCCCGGTAACTATCCGGAACCATTCTCCAATCTTCCCTTCCACTCTTACCGTGCATCTACTTTCTTTATACTCTGCCTTTTATGATCTTCTATGATTTTTTCTGGTATTCCGTACTGTGCGAGAATGCTCCACACCGTCGTTCTCTGGACACTGTCGAAAGCCTTTCGAAAGTCTATGAAGTTGATAAGTATGTTTGTATTTCCAGCCACGCACCTCTCTATAATCTGCCTTAATGTGAAGATCTGATCAATACACGATCTGCTCTTCCGAAAGCCCGCCTGTTGTTGTCTCAACACACCGTCTGTCGCCTCCTGTATCCTACTCAGAACTATGCTGGCTAGGACTTTCCCTGGTATGGAGAGTAACGTTATTCCTCTCCAGTTGTTACAATCGCCAAGGTTTCCTTTTTTCGGGATAGGTATAATAATCCCATCGCGCCAGTCTCTTGGCACCTCTCCTGTGCTCCATATCATATTACATAGGCATGTTAGGTTTTTGATTAGCTCCCCTCCTCCATTCTTTAGAAGCTCTGGTTGAATATCGTCTATCCCCGCTGATTTTCCACTTTTTAGCCTTTTTACGG
>JACEVL010000712.1:0-121600 GCA_020284085.1 Aporrectodea caliginosa
ATTTTTCCTTTTTCCGGGACTCTCGGTGACCTAGGCAATCTCAAATTCCATGACTTTCCATTACTTTTTGGAAAACACCTGTTTTTCCAGGTTTAAAGGTCTTAAATTTTTGAAAATCTAATTCCATGACTGTTGAAGTTTTCCTGGATCCGTGCCAACCCTGATTTAGGCTATTAGATATTTTTATATACAGGGTGGCGCAAAGAAAGTGGGACCGCCTCGTGAAATCTTGTGCAAAATTATGTTTTGGGCGGTTTTTAAACTGTAAAATTATGGGAAGCTAGGCGAATGATTAGGGGAGAATGTCCTGCATTGGGACATGTCCTGCATTGGGACAGTGGTGGTATCTAAGCCGTGGTTATATATTATCGCGTGTGGCGTCGCCCAGCGAACGTATTTTTGATGAGATAGTGATCAGGCGTCTTTTGCTGCGAATTGAAAAGCTTTTGACAGAGATACTGCATATCTTCATTTTGAGGTCCAAAAAGTAACTTTTACTCTTACAGTCTCAGTCAATGCATTAAATATCTGGTGCTAATTTAGCCAAAAATTTCTGTGAACTATTTAGGACAGTATATTGCGAAGCATATGGTGAAATTTGGAGGTCATATGCATGTTACCTTTTGTATTATCTGAAAAATAGGTAACCGGCCATTGATGGCCTGCATTGGGACATGCACTGATGGCCTGCATTGGGACATACCCAATACATGCCATTCATAGAAAATTAAACTTAAATAGTTTTGCTGTATATTTTATGACTTCAGTAGACGTATATTAAATAATATTTGGTGACAACAAAATATATATACTACAACTAACACCAAATTTATGCATTAAAATGAAAAAATTGACCCAATGCAGGACACGCTTACCTACTAATAATAAGATTTTAATTCCTGGTGGATCTGAGGTACCTAGGGACAAATAATAATAATTTACTGTATATTTTGTGAAACAGAATATCATCTTCAACTGCAATATGAGCTGTTACACTCTATTGAACCTGATTAGAACAAGATCAGTTGCTTGACCCAACGCTCTCCAAGCAGTGTCCCAATGCAGGCCATAGTGGCCTGCATTGGGACGATTTTTTCCAGTGAGGAAAATACTAAATTTTTATGGTTTATTCTTGCAATAATGTAGTAGTATATATCACATTCGATTGATTAAACGTTGCTCTTTCTGATAATGACAACAAAATATATGCACTACAACTAATACCAATTGTATGCATAAAAATGTAAAAATTGACCCAATGCAGGACATTCTCCCCTACTTAGTTTCAAAATAAAGCCTGGAGTAAAAAAGTCTAAATCGACGTTGTAAAAACATTTATGCCGATGGTAGGTCTACGACAGCGCGTAAATCATGAAGCGAGCCTGCACGAAATTAGTTAGAACAGCACGGACCAGGGCCGTATTTACTGTGGTGGAGGCCCCGGTGCACCGCTGTGGTGGAGGCCCCTTAGCAAGCCGCAGGCCAGGTGCGGATGATGCCTGAAAGTCGGCAATTATAGCTCACTGGCGACGACTCGCGAAACACGACGTGTCAACTTCAGCATATCCCAAAGACAAGGACAAGGATGTAATTGAAGATAGGATGATCTATGAAACATAATCCTGATTTGTTTTCCTCAAATTCGTGCAATTAATCGGTATTCTCCATCCATGCTTTTTTACTTCCAAAGACCCTCCTTACACCCGCATCGCCAGGTGGAGCGAGGCTCGTAGCCATAAACCGGAATTACACGATATTTTCGCGAGTTAAGCGAGATTTTTTTTCCAGGAGTACGAGAAAGAAGGCATCGAGAAATCCGGAACGACAGAATACATTCAGAAGAGAGAACGCCAACGCAACGTTCGACTTGATCCGCTCGATCAACCTCGTCACGTTGTTCCGCGCATGGAGTTGACGCAGTCAGATAAATTTAGAATACAAAACTTTCTACCAGTCATTGATCAGTTTGTTAGTGCTTTGCAACATCGGCTTGGTGTTTACGAGCTTATCTCGTCTCGGTTCGGTTTCCTACGCAAACTGCATGTACTTTCATCATTATAAACGTGGAGTACAATACAACACACAACACAACACAATATACTGGGGCGCGGTGGTTCCGGGTATGGAGGTGCCTTGCAGCTGGAGGGTTGCGGGTTAGAATCCACCTCAAAGCCGTCGCGTAGGGACCCTGGGCAAGTCCTTCACTCGCAATTGCTCATGCGCTTGGTGAAACTCCGACTACAGCAGTAGTCGGGAGCGTCTGAATCGGAAATCTGGTAGAGGCGCTACAAGTGTTCAAATACAATGCATACAATACTTTCATCACGAGAACTACTGGCAGCAGCATCGAATCTCGTTGAGGTCTATAAAGACGACCTTGATGCATGCTTTGGAAATGAGGTTGTGCAGTTTGTTGACTTTGTGGACACATTCAAGGATGAAAAAGCTCAAGACGTCTCTCGAGAGCATTTCATGTATCAGCTGATACTCAAGAAAGAAGTACAGGGCTCATTTCCTAATGTGGAAATAGCACTCCGCATGTATCTGGTGCTGATGATCAGTAACTGCAGTGCGGAACGTTCCTTCTCAAAAATGAAACTAATAAAGAACAGACTTCGGACATCAATGGGCAATGAGCGGTTGTCCCATCTGGCTCTGATGAGCATAGAAGCTGACATTCTGCGTGAGATCAACTTTGAGGACCTGGTGACCGAATTTGCGAAGAAGAAAACACGCAAAGTTCCACTAATTTGACATAAATTCACACCCGAGACAAACTACCTTCTAACCTGTTAACGTTTTCTTAGTTTTAGATTTTTCTAAATTGTGTCTGTGCTCGCTGTGCACTGCTGAAATATTTCATAATCAATTATGAAACACAAGAAAAAAATTCTTGCATTTGTGGTGGAGGCCCCTATGTGGTGGAGGCCCCGGTGCCAGTGCACCTAGTGCACATGCCTAAATCCAGGCCTGGCACGGACACGGAATATTCGGCGTGTGAGTGAGCTGATTTGCAGCCAGGATGATGATCCTCACAGCCACAAGAGTCCACGGGAAATTGAAAGAGAAACTGGCATATCACGAAGAACAGTGCAACGCATTATAAAGCAAGATTTGCAACTTCAACCGTACAAACGCGTAATAGGGCAGGTTATAAACGAAAACTGCAAATTAAAACGCCTGCAGCGAAGTCAACAGTTACTTGGCAGATTTCCAAACGAGAGAAGTGTACGAAGCATTTGGTTTGTTGTATTGTATTGTATTCAAGCATTTATAAATCGCCTCTCATAGGGTGAACCATTCAGAGGCGCTCCCAGTGCGCAAGGCAAAAGAGAAGAGTAAGGTTTTGAGAAAAGCAAACGTGGAAGAGAGGTTATGTGAACAAATGTTTTGCATATATAATGAGCACAGGTGTTCTTTAGGTTGATATATATATATAATGTGTATTCGATTGTTAAGCGTTTTAGTCTTAGGCCTTAGTTGCGCTGTCGGCTCGTGGGCGCTTGGCCTAAAGTAGCCTAAACTTTGGCTGACGATAGATTCTCTACACGTGCAGTTAGCGCGCCAAAACTTAGAAACTGCTGATGACAGTGAATTTGAACAATACAGTGTAGTAGATGTTTTAATGCAGTAGAGAGCTGTATGTTAGAAGTTACAGTTGAGCTGTATTGATAAGAACTTTGATTGTACGTTTGAAATAACTGTGTTTGAAGAAAGGAGAAACATTCAAAGAACTGTGTCAATTTAATTCTTAAACAGTTAGAAGTCGTTGAGCAATTTATATGTAGAGATAAGGAAAGTTCTTGAGGTAGGTCACAACTAAGAAAGAAAAGAGTTGGTGACATATTTGGTGACAGCGGTGGGATTCGAAACAACGTCTGGGATTCGAAACAACGTCTGGGATTCGAAACAACGTCTGGGATTCGAAACAACGTCTGGGATTCGAAACAACGTCGACTGGTGAATACGCATTCAAATCATTGGTAAATCTACGACAACGAAAGCCTCAACGACAAAGGTATACAAGTTTGTTGTTATCAAACAAAGAACAATCCCCAATACTTCAAACACAAAAGAAAACTCGTGTTTTCCAGAAAGGACAGCACTGAAGTAAAGAAGTAAGATGGAGAAATTAAGTGTCAAGAAACAATCAGAACTGAAGAAGATGTCTTCTGAAAGATTAAAACAGCGCTTGTTGAAGGCTGGTTTTGAAGAAGAGAAACTGGAAGATATGTCACGTGAGGACATGTTAGAAGCGTTAGCTGAAGTCTGGCTTAAAGAAGAAGCAGAAGAAGAAGAAGGTGCTGTCGGCGGTGCTGTGGAAAAGGTTATTGAAAAACCGCCTGGACTTATGTCTATGGAGATGATGATGCAGTGGATGATGATGAAAGAAGAAAGAGAGGAGAAACGGAGACAAGAAGAGAAAGAAAAAGAGGAGAAACGAAGACAAGACGAGAAAGAAAGAGAGGAGAAACGGAGACAAGAAGAGAAAGAAATACGACAGGAAGAATTACGTCTTCAAAGAGAGAAAAGAGAAGAGAAGGCAGAACGTCTTCAGAGAGAGAAAGAAGAGAAAGCAGAGAATGCAAGACAGGAAGAATTACGTCTTCAGAGAGAGAAAGAAGAGAAAGCAGAGCAAGTTCGTGTGGCAGAACTTGAGTTGCAAAAGCAGCAATTTGAGATTCAATTAGAGCAATTGAGAAGAGATCGAGAAGATGCTGAAAGGAGAAGATTAGAGCAGATGATTGAATTTGAAAGGGCGCGGAAAAGTGACGAAGAGATACGTCAGCAACAGATTGAAGAAAAGAGATTACGTGAAGAAGAAAAGGAAAAAGTGCGAATTTCCGAGTGGGAACGAGCAGAACAGGTTAGACAAGAAGAACTGAAATTACAGAAAGAAAGCATGGAGAAGGCGGAAGCGGAAAGACAAGAACGTTTAAAGTTGGAACAACAAAAAATAGCATTAAAAGAAGCACAACTCAAAGAGGAGAAACAAAATAGAGAAGCACAAGAACAAAGAAGGCAAGAAGAACGAGAAGAAGAGAAAAGGAAACAGGAAGAAAGTGAAACGATGGTTTCGAAAATAAAGAAAATTGGTGATGCCATGAAACATGTGTTACCTAAAATGCCAAACGATATGATGGAGGTGCCATTATATTTCGAAACGGTTGAGAATGCGTTTCGTAGTTTCAACGTGCAAGAACAATTCTGGGTGAAGTTACTATTGCCATTGATGACTCCGAAAGCTAGAACTGTTCTAAACAGATTGTCATTCGCTGATTTAGACGATTATGAGATCGTGAAACAGCACTTGTTAAAAGAATTCAAGTTGACACCGAGAGAGTACAGATCGAAGTTTATTGATGCGAAGAAGACAGCTGAAGAAACATATACAATGTTTACAGCAAGGCTGAAGAACTTGTTGAACTATTATGTGAAAAGTCGCAAAGTGGATAAGAATTTTGAGAAACTGTTTGATTTGTTAGTGGCGGATAAGTTGAAAGAATCACTACCACCAGGTCCACTACAGTTTGTGTTGTCGAAGGAAGGAACTGATTGTTACGAAGCTAGTGTTGTGGCAGACCTAGCAGACATTCATGTTAATAATCGAATTGGTTTGGCAATTCCGAATAAGACAAGTTTTGGTTTTGTACCCAATGGCAAAAGAAATCAACAGTTCACTCCAAATTTTGGTTTTCATTGGAAGAGCAATCAAGAAACAGGAAATCAGTTCAGAGGTGCAGAAGTGAAACCAAATTCTCCGGTTGTTCACGAGAATAGAGAATCGATGATGGCCAGACAACGTCCGGTATATAACAAGTCACCACCAAGGTTTGTCGCAAGAGAAGGCAATGCATCGTTTACTCCATATAAGAGAAAAGAAAGCATCGAACAACGAGGTGCAGTGGTGAAACGTTGTCACAACTGCGGATCAGACAGGCATTTAATGAAATTCTGTCCAGTTCCTGTTACAGCCTCAAATTATGGAAAACAAGAAAATTCGAGGGTGAATCGAATTCAAGTGGTTGATAATTCTGAAAGTCAAGCCACAGAACATCGGTCTCATTATTCTGAAGAAACTGAAGTAAAGTCAGTGATGAAATGTCACCTTTCACCTGATATTCAGAAAGAAATTCTATTGCACAATGGAATGCAGAAAGAAATGGCTGGAAAAGCTGAAAGTACAACATTGAAGAAAGTGTTATTACAGTACGTCGAGGTAGAAATTCGTGGAACAGCAGGAAAAGAACCAATAAAAGTAAAAGCACTGATTGATTCTGGAGCAGAGGTTCCGGTGATTAGTGAAGAATTACTGGAAGGCATGAAGGTGGAGCAGATTGGAAAAGTGAACTTACAATGCGTGGCAGGAGATGCCATTCCTGCAAAGTTGGTGAAAGTTGATGTAAGGCTGTGTTGTAACGATGTGGAAGAAGAGGTAATTCCGCATAAAGTCAAATGTTCACTTACACCTTATGTGACATTGATGTGTGCTAGTATTGCAAAAATGGGAAGCACAGAAAGATTCTTGTTGCATCCAGAAATCATTGCAGAACTTAAAGCCGTGCCACAAGTGAAAATGATACAAGGAGATGTGCAAGCGAATGTAACGACGAGATTGCAGAGTCAGCGAAAGAAAGTGGTAGAAGTCGAAGATGAAAGTGAAACTGAAAGTTCAAGTGAAGAGGAAAACGAAAGTGATGATCAACAAAGTTTAATGCAAGACGGTATAACAGCAGAAATGAGTGAACAAGAGATGGCTGCATGCAAGAATGGTAATCTAAATGAAACGAAAGAGGATAATGAATGTGATGTGGAGATAGCAGATTTGTTTCAAGAAAATGAGAAAGACGAAGAACAACAGATGCAGATTGCAGACGCAAAGAAATTCGAAGAACAGCAGAGACAAGATGAATCATTGAAAGCATGGTGGACGTTAGCACCAGATAAAGAATCTGAATTCTGCGTGGTAAATGGCTTACTGTACAAAAGATATCGAATATTAGAGCAAACGATATATCAATTGGTGTTACCAAAAGAGCGACGAATGAAAGTGATGGAGTTGGCTCACGAATCAGTATTTGGAGGACATCTTGGAGAAGAGAAAACTAGAGAACGAATAAAGTTATCTTTTACGTGGCCAAAGATGAGAAGAGATATAGTGAAATTTTGCAAATCATGTGAGAAATGTCAGTTAAAGGCAAGAAGTTTGGTGATGGACAGGGTTCCTATCACTCCAATTCCAAGAGAAGATGTGGCGTTTAGAAGAATTACAATGGATTGTGTAGGACCAATCGAGCCAGCATCTGCTGCAGGTCACAAGTACTGTTTATGTATTGTCGATTCTTGCACAAGATGGCCTACAGTGTTTCTGTTGAAATCATTAACTGCGAAAGCTGTGTGTGATGCTTTGATGGAGTTGTTCATGAACGTTGGTGTACCTTCAGTGATCACAAGTGACCAAGGAACAAATTTTACTGCGAGTCTGACAAGAGAATTTCTGAATTTAATGGGTTGTAGTCCAAGATTTGACACGCCAGGTCATCCAGAAGCAGCTGGATTAGTAGAACGATGGAATCAAACATTCAAGAAAATGATCCATCATGTAATTGTTGACAATCCAAGGCAATGGCATAAAGTAATTCCGTTTACAGTGTGGGCATTACGAGAAGTACCGAATGCAACTACTGGAATTGCTCCTTATATGTTGGTGTATGGAAAGATTCCGCGTGGACCATTGGCAATTTTAAAAGAAAGTTGGACAAGAGAAATTAATTTACCACCTCATATTGGAATCCAACCAGAAAAGTACTTGAAAGACATGAAAGCAAATATGGAAAAAGCATTACTGTTTGCAGAATCATATTCACGAGAGAAGCAATTACAGTATACGAATCAATACAACAAAAGAGCGAAACATAAAGAATTTGAACCGGGTGAAAAAGTCATTGTGTTATATCCCCATTCACCTTACCCCCCGGTAACTTGAAATCGCACTCAGATTACCGGGGGGTAGGATGAAATCGATTTCAAGTTACCCCTGGGGGTAGCTTGAAGGCGATTTCATCCTACCCTCTACGATTTCAGATTACCCCCTCAAAACATTCATTTATTTATGTTTATTTAGATAATTATTTCATGCATAAACACAAATTAACCGTCTCTACTATTTTCTTTAGATACCCACTAGCCATGAATGCTTGTAATATAATTCATGTGAATTATATTACAACCTGTTGTGCTCTCGTGACATTGGGCATCTGACATGCATATCGTAGTTGTCTGATATGAGTGGTTTAATACAATTAACATTTCTGTGGCATTTAAAATTTTTTAAGACATTGAGACTAGCTTTCAACCGTGTATGTTTCACGTGTTTCATTCAATAAAAGTAGGGGAAGGGCTTCTATTATGGTCCCCCTAAGGGAAAAAACGATTTTCTCCGACTTCCTATAATAGGCCTATAGGCCTAAGTAAAAAATTTATTACCACTTTATATAGATTGAGTTTAAGAATTATTGTGACATGGTGAAAGATGTCTTAGTTGCTTTGCCAATTTGCAGGAATTTAAAAAAATCAAAAATGGTCCATATTTATACAGCGAATTAAAGAAAAGAGCACAGCAAAGAGAAAATTGGCGTCATTGGAAGTTGGAACCTGCCGAAGGGCAGTAGAACTTAAAGAAGAGTTGTGTAAAACGGACTACTATTCGGGATTTTTAAAAAGTACTGGAAGAAACCTAAAACATTGACCTAGTTCGGCTAACTATAGGCCTATAACATAATAGCCTTGCTATTACTTGATACATGAATAAAAATTGAAATGCAATTATCAATTAATTGCAATCAATTAATTTGAACTCAAATATTGAAACGTTTACATTTCAATGGATTAATTACTTATAGGCCTAACAATTGTAAGAGTACTTGTAATAGTCTACTTAATTACTTGTAATAACAATCAATGAGAGTAGGCCTAGTAGGAAAATGAAATGCCCATAAAAGGGGCAAGTTGTGGTAATGGGTATTTTGCCAAGGCAGGACCTGAGCGAGGCGTTAGACAGCAAGAGAGTTGAGGTAAACAGGAGACTGAAGAAACTGTGCGAGGAAGAAATGATTAGATACTACGATGTGGAATTCAATCCTTGGAAAGGCGGCTACTTGGGGAGAGATGGACTACATCTGAATGCTCGAGGTGCGGACATGGTTGCAAGACAACTATACATCATGATGAAGACTTTAAACTTGGTGGGAAGACGGTTAGTGCAGTAAAAAGACTCACTAACTGTCACACAAATAAAGACAAAAAGCCAAGAAAAAAGAAAACGTGCAGTAGTGAAGACAGGAAATATAAGGAAACTGAAGGTAGGAAAATGCTAAAGTGTATAGGAGCCTATGTTTGCAAATGTGAGGAGTATTGTAAGTATCACAAAACGAGCAGAACTGGAATTGTATGCAGATAACGAGTCACCCGACATAATTGGAATAGCAGAGTCATGGACAAAACCGGAAATCACAGATAGCGAACTAGCTCTAGATGGATACAGATTATTTAGAAAGGACAGAGCTAACCAGAAATCAGTGGGACATGGGGCTGGAGGGGTTTTGCTATATGTTAAGAGCAATATTAATGCAGTGGAGAGATGGGATATGAACAATGAGACCTTCAAGGAGAGCATCTGGTGTGAAATTCAAATAAACAGGTCTAAGATACTGGTGGGAGTTTGCTACAGGGTACCAGATGCCACCGAAGAAGCTGATCAAGGGATGTGCAAACTCCTGGAATTGGCTAATAAGGAAACATCCGTGATCATGGGAGACTTCAACTACCATATTGATTGGGAAAAACTGGAAGGAGAGAGAGAAAAAGATAGGATATTCTTGGATTTTATTGATGCCAGCTTTATGCAACAGCATGTTATGGAGCCAACCAGAGGAGACAACATTTTGGACCTAGTCATAACAACTGAGGAAAATATGGTAGAAAATATGAATGTGGGGGAGCATTTTAGCACTAGTGATCATCAGGTTGTCAGATGGGAATTAGTCATGGAGCAAACCCAGGAAGTCAAAGCGTATGTGAAAAGACCCAACTTCTTTAAGGCGGACTATGAATTAGTGAGGGAAAGACTGAACCCAGACAAGCATTTTTAGACAGTGGTGGTCAAGGACTAACACAGATAATGTTCACTAAGGAAAATGTGGTGGAACAGCTGAAAAGGTTAAAAACTGACAAGAGTCCAGGAATAGATGAACTACATCCTAAATTCTTACATGAAGTGAGGGAAGAAATTGGAGAGGCATTAGCACAGATCTTTAATAAATCGATACAGACTGGAGATGTACCACAGGAATGGAGAGATGCTCTTGTAGTGCCATTGTTTAAAAAAGGAAATAGAAGTGAACCATGTAACTACAGACCAGTCAGTTTAACCAGTGTTGTGTGTAAGGTCATGGAGAGAATTGTTAAGGATAATATAGTGGAACACTTGAATGAGCATAATATTATTAAGGGCAGTCAACACGGATTTAGTAGAGGTCGCTCGTGTTTGACAAATCTTTTGGAGTTCTTTGAGGAAGTCTATGAGAGGATAGATGAGGGAAAGCCTGTAGATGTAATTTACTTAGATTTTGCCAAGGCATTTGACAAAGTACCTCATAAAAGACTGGCCAAGAAGTTGCAAGCATGCGGGATTAGAGGGCAGGTACTAGCATGGATTCAAAGCTGGCTATCAGGAAGAAGACAAAAGGTGGGCATAGGTGACAAACATTCTAGCTGGACGACAGTGCTAAGTGGAGTGCCACAAGGATCAGTGCTTGGGCCATTGCTGTTCGTACTTTTTATTAATGACATAGATGATGGGATTTTATCTAAAATTTCTAAATTTGCAGATGATACCAAACTATGTAGAGCAGTGGGAAATGAAAAAGAAGCGGAGATACTACGGGAAGATCTAAGAAGAATGTTCAGATGGTCACAGGACTGGCAGATGCTCTTTAATGTGGAAAAGTGCTCAGTGATGCATATGGGGAAGAGAAACAGCGAGTTTTCATATGAAATGGGGGTATGGTGTTGAAAGTGAGTGAGGAAGAAAGGGACTTGGGAGTGATTATGCACAAGAGTGCAAAACCCTCAAGGCAATGTGCTGAAGCATCAAAAAAGGCTAACTCGACTTTAGGCATGATAAGAAGGACAATAGTCACCAGAGACAAGGATACAATATTGAGGTTATACAAATCACTGGTTAGGCCTCAGTTGGAATACTGCATCCAGGTATGGAGTCCCTACCTGAAACAGGACATGGAAAAGCTGGAGAAGGTGCAAAGAAGAGCTACAAAAATGATTTGGGGCTACAAGGATTTGGGATATGAAGAAAGGTTGAAGAGGTGTGGACTAACAACATTGGAGAGAAGGAGGAGCAGAGGAGACCTAATTGAAGCCTACAAGATTATTACTGGAAAGGAGGCAGTGCAGAAGGAGAAGTTTTTTTAATTAGCACCAAACAAGGCAACTCGGGGACATAGGTATAAATTATTTAAGAAACCAAAAGGGACATTAGGGCAGAAATTCTTCAGTGCAAGAGTTGTAGATTTGTGGAATAGTTTGGATGATAGTACTGTCTCAGTGGACACTATCACAGCTTTTAAGAAGAAGCTAGGAAAATTGGGTTATTAATCATGTTCCAGGTTAATTGCAGTGGTTCTAACACAGACTAAACGTCTTCTGAACCACTTAAAACCCTTGTTATGTTATGTTATGTTATACCAGTCATGGTACGTATTACACGGGGTTCCGCGACAACTCGTCTACAGACTTTTCGTCTACGACACTTCATCTACAGACACTTCGTCTACCGACATTTCGTCTACAAAGTTATTTGATATTGTCACTTTAAAATGGAAGCTGGATTGATGAAAAAAAACTGTGTCCCGAAATGGAAGTGAGATTGATGAAAACATTCCTGTGTTGAAATAGAAGCTGGATTGATCGAAATAATTTTCCCTGTAAAAGAAGCTGGATACCAAGCTCGATGCATGGATGAAACTAAGTTTCCATTCAATAGAAGCTGGATTGATGAAAATAATCTTTTCAGTAATTAGAAGCTGGATTCCTGAGAATATATAGCACGTCTTAGCGAAACTATAAGAAAGCGGCCTCTGTTGATTAGCCCTAATGGATACAGATAGGCCTACACTTGTAGACGTCTGTATACGAAGTGTCGTAGACGAAGTGTCGGTAGACGAATTGTCGTGACACCATTACACGGGAGTCCAAATTAAAAGCCCTTCCCCTATCATTAGTTGTAAACATAAGAATTTATCATTTGTGATAAATCAGAGAGGGGGTAATGTGAACAGGGCGGGGGTAATCTGAAATCGATTTCATATTACCCCCGGGGTAATATGAAATCGAATCAATTACAACAAAAGAGCGAAACATAAAGAATTTGAACCGGGTGAAAAAGTCATTGTGTTATATCCGACTTCAACGAATAAACTGATTTCACGATGGCATGGTCCATGTACTGTCATACAACGAAGGTCAAAGTACTCTTATTTGATTGACATGGGTGACGATTGTCGGAAGATAATTCACGCAAATAAAATCAGAAAGTACATTACAAGAGCAATGAGTTGTGGATTAATCGTTGAAGAAGATGAAGACTTTGGTTCAGTGGTTGAGTTGTTGACGAAGAATGACTTGCAAGATGAAAAGAATTCACTGAATCTTGATCCTGAACAGATTAGTCATTTAACATTATCTCAACAAAAACAATTGCTGGAAGTACTGAACAAATATTCTGATCGCTTTTCTGAAAAGCCTGGACTATGTACATTGGTTGAACATGAAATTGAACTGAAACCGGAATTTCGTGAAAAAGAATTTATGGCTTACCGTATTCCACTCATCTATCGAGCAGAAGTTGAACGACAAATTAAAGAAATGCTTCAAGCCAACATTATAAAACCATCTTCGAGCAGAATGGCAAGTCCGTTGGTAATTGTTAAAAAGAAAGACGGTTCTCTGAGACTTGCCTGCGACTACAGATACATTAACTCGTTCACTGTGGATTGTAAATATCCGATGCCGATTGTAAAAGACGTGTTGCACAAAGTTGGAAAATCAAATGTGATCTCGATTTTTGATTGTCGAAGTGCTTACTGGACTTGTCCTGTTAAGCAAACTGATCAATGGAAAACTGCTTTTGTTACTCACAATGGACTGTACGAGTTTACTCGTGTTCCTTTCGGAATGATCAACTCAGGAAGAACATTTGTTAAAGCAATTAACATGGTTTTACAGCCTATAAATGAATTTGCTGAGCCCTATGTAGATGACATTGCTGTGCATTCAGATGACTGGAAGATTCATTTACAGCATTTAGATGCATATTTAATGCAAATGAGACTGCATAACATTACTCTGAACTTAAAGAAATGTATCTTTGGTAAGAGTGAGGTAAAGTTCATCGGTCATGTGGTTGGTTCTGGAACGATTCAAATGAATCCAGATAGAATTGAAAGTTTAATTAATTTGAAAACCCCAGAAACGAAGAAACAAGTTAAGCAATTGCTGGGATTTTTTGGTTACTATCGACAGTTTATCAAAGATTTTGCACAGATTGCGAAGCCTCTATCTGATTTGACAAGCAAACATGTTCCAGATAAGATTGATTGGACTGATAGACATCAACAGGCATTTAATTTACTTAAAGATGCTGTACGCTCTAAAGTTGTTTTATATGTTTTTGATGTTGGAAAACCTTTTAATTTGTACTGCGATAGTAGTGATTTTGCAGTAGGAGCTGTGCTAACGCAGATGGATGATAAGGGAATAGAGCGCCCTGTGTCATTTATAAGTCAGAAGCTGACTGACACCCAGAAGAGATGGGCAACTGTGGAGAAAGAAGCCTATGCTATTGTTTGGGCTCTAAATAAGTTAAAAGAGATAATCATTGGATCTAAAGTTCACATCTTTACAGATCACAATCCTTTAACTTATCTGACTGAATCTATGTCTAAGTCTGCTAAACTGGTGCGTTGGGCTTTAGCACTGCAAACTTTTGATGTAGAAGTTAATTATAAGAAAGGACGATTAAATGTTGTAGCAGATTGTTTATCTAGATTATAAGATTGTTCATTTACTGTATTGTATAGTATTAAGTTTATTGCATAATTTAGTACATGATAATTTCGCAAATTTTTAAATTTAATTTGCTCAATCCAAAGAAAGGGAAGGAGGTAATGTGAACAAATGTTTTGCATATATAATGAGCACAGGTGTTCTTTAGGTTGATATATATAATGTGTATTCGATTGTTAAGCGTTTTAGTCTTAGGCCTTAGTTGCGCTGTCGGCTCGTGGGCGCTTGGCCTAAAGTAGCCTAAACTTTGGCTGACGATAGATTCTCTACACGTGCAGTTAGCGCGCCAAAAACTTAGAAACTGCTGATGACAGTGAATTTGAACAATACAGTGTAGTAGATGTTTTAATGCAGTAGAGAGCTGTATGTTAGAAGTTACAGTTGAGCTGTATTGATAAGAACTTTGATTGTACGTTTGAAATAACTGTGTTTGAAGAAAGGAGAAACATTCAAAGAACTGTGTTAATTTAATTCTTAAACAGTTAGAAGTCGTTGAGCAATTTATATGTAGAGATAAGGAAAGTTCTTGAGGTAGGTCACAACTAAGAAAGAAAAGAGTTGGTGACAGGTTACTAGCTAAAATTCGATAGCGAGTAGATGGAGACAGTGCATTCCAAAGAGAGGGACCAATTGAGGTAAAGGACCGGGACTGGGCCATAGCTGTTCTTGTATGAGGAACTAGAAGCTCAAGTCTGTTTGATGAGCGTAGTGGTCGATGGGAGGAGGCTGAAAGAGGCCGGAGTAATACATCAGCTAAATATTTTGGGGCAAGACCCCTTTGTGCCTTGAAGACTAAAATGAGGATTTTGAATTTAATGCGAGCAGAGAGAGGAAGCCAGTGCAGTTGTTCAAACATGAAAGTAGAAATGTGAGAGTACCGTGGTAGGCGTGCTACTAATCTGGCGGCAGCATTTAGGACCGACTGAAGAGGTGAAAGACGAACCTTAGGAAGACCAATGAGAAGAGAATTACAGTAATCAATTCGGGAGCATATGAAAGCATGAACCAGAGTGGTGAAAACAGAAGATGAGACAGAACGCCGAACAGCCCTAAGACGCCTTAAATGAAAATAAGAAGAACGTGTTAGGTTAGAGATATGATCTTTAAAAGAAAGGGAGCTATCTAGCGTAACACCCAGATCACGTACAGTTGAAGAAAAGGAATAGTGCGGGAAACTTTCCAAGAGGAGAACAAAATCAATCTTCAGAAGCTGTTGGGGGTGCCAAACCAAATGAACTGGGTTTTGGAGGCGTTAAGGCAGAGACGGTTTGATGCCATCCAGGAGTGAAGAGAATTTGAGAGGGATTGAATACGCTCAACTAAGTGCAGCTGGGATGAAGGAGACCCATGGACAAATGCTTGCACATCATCTGCAAAGAGATGACCAGCAGCTCCAGAGAGTGGGAAAAGAGAGGGAATGTCAGCTGTATATAGAATGAAGAGCAGTGCCGGATTAACTTTTTAGAGGCCTGGCGCAAACAATGCAACAAAACTAAAGTAGGCCCTCTATCCAATCAAATTATCAAAAAAATGGGAAAAAAATTAATTATATAGAAAAACATACTTTAATAATTTATGAACACAAAATGAAGCTGTGATAGGATCATAGGAGATTTTTTAATTTTACTTGTTACAGTTCAACTGTTCAAAAATGTTCGTCGAGTTTAAAAGTCTTTCCTTCGCGCTTTTAAAGTAGAGAAAGAATCAATGATATCTTGAAAGTCAAGATCTGTCAAGATTTCCGACTCAATGTTCAAAAGAGTTAAATTTGCCAATCTGTCCTGGCCCATTGTTGACCTCAAAGATGATTTTATGCGTTTTAAATGACTGAATGATCTTTCTCCAAACAAAACAAAATAAGCGCCCAGTTGATGGCGAATACAAGAGCCAATGTCTCAGAATTTTTTCCCCGTTTGGTGTGATCGTAAAAAAGCAGAATCGTTTAGTTTTCTTTTGGTACTATTCAATTTTACTTTATTTCCATGTTGTTTTATGGATTTAGAGTACATGCCATCTTGATTACGACATGGTTCAGGTCCCATCTGCAGCCAATAACTGACCAAATCTTCATTTATAGTCCACAGAGCAGCATCTGTTTGTGGCACGTTTCCAACAGATTGATTCTCTTGTTTTAATGGTAGATCTATGGTAGTTTCAGATTTAGGCATATCAATGATATCATTGCTGAAATCAAGGGTGTCTGTTGTTGGCATTAGTGCTGACACTGCTGAGCGGCCTAAGCCTGAACTGCATCCAGCTTCTGACGCTGAGTCGACACCATCTATAAATTGCGGCACTTCTCGTGTTTTTACTGCCAGAAATTTATCAATACTACCACGTTGCTGTTTGCCTACCTCTTCAAGTTCGCGTTTTCTTTGACGTTTCTGCCAACCGGACTCAAATTTCTTCATTTTCTTTAGGCCTACTTATTTTATTTGTTTAAAAATTAAAATTAAAAAAAGAAATAAGCAGCTACATAAACACTAAATAGTAGATAATAATATTACATGGAACATACACTGTGTCGTCTGTACCGTACGCATATCTATATTTTATTTGGTGATGGGGTCGATCCGCGCATAAATTGATTACGTCATACGTCATCATTACAGTACACAATTAATTAGTACGTCATCATTATAGTAGTAGTACTGTAGAAGGCCTGTTTTTATAATGCCACCAAATTTTATATGCAATGCTTGTTTTAGAAATTAAACATTTTAAATAAGCCGGACTGTGACTTATATAAACAAATTCGATCGGATAATCGGATTTCTCAATGTTTTTTAAATTTTTACCCCCGAAAGAAGGCCTGGCGCAAGTGCGCCAGTTGCGCCATAGTTAATCTGGCACTGATGAAGAGCAGGGGACCCAGGACAGAGCCTTGAGGAACACCCAATTTGATGTGAATCCAATTAGTTCTGGAATCACCCGAGATAATCATGTGGGTTCGCTCAGACAAATAAGATCGAAACCAACAAAGGGGAAGGCCCTGTAACCCATAAGAAGTCTCAAGACGCTGAAGAAGAATATTGTGGTCAACCATATCAAAAGCTGCAGAAACATCATAAAGAGCCAGGAGGGTGAGTTCAGACCTGTCAACAGCAGAATAGATTTCAGAGAGGAGAGAGAGAAGAGCAGTCTCCGTAGAGTGATGAGCCCTAAAGCCTGACTGATTTGGGGGAAGAAGACCAGATTGTTCAAGATAGGGGAGGAGCTGGAGGGAAACAAGGCGCTCAAGAGTCTTGGATAAGAAAGACAGATTAGAGATAGGTCGGTAGTTTTGGCAGAGATTAGTATCGAGGTTAGGCTTTTTGAGTGAAGGAAAGACAAGAGCACGTTTCTGAGATGGAGGAATACAGCCCTCAGCGAGTGACCTATGAAAAGACATTTAATCTCGCCACACAGGATAATTCTCAAAATAATCGTGTTTATTCTGATGCAAGAAAGAAAAAACAAGTTCCAGCAAAGAGACTCGTACGCGAACGTGAACATTTCAGTGGTGGCATCATGGTTTCGGTCGGTGTATCTCGGATGGGAAAACCAGTGTGATGTTTGTTGAATCTGGAGCTAAAGTGAACTGTGAGTATTATTGTAATCACGTCTCAATACAAGGATTGCTTCCGGATATTCGAGCGATATAGGCCTAATCGTCAAAGCTGGACACTGCAACAGGACGTTGAAGAGTGGCAAAAATTATCTCAACGGTTTATAAACAGAAGCATTGACCAGTGGCGCAGACGTTTACAAAAACCTGTTGAGAACCGAGGAAGACACATTGAATTTGATTTCTGATTTGGTATAAATTAGTATTTGGCAACAATTTACTTGTTTTTCTTAGAAGAAAAAGTTACAAAAAAATTTATTATTTGAAATTATACTAGGCGGTCCCACTTTCTTTGCGCCACCCTGTATATTTAAGCTTTCTCTAAAATTAATTCTATACTGTAGGTTATTTGAATCATGGTCAGTTTGGACAATGCTCATTTTGTTAACAAAAGTTCGTTTTTTTACATTGTCAAATATGAACTGGGCTTTTCTTGAAGGTCATTTGGAACTAATCTCTTCTTTCAGTATTCTCCGTAGAATCTTTCCACTGGCAGACTTAGGAATCTCAGACCGGAATTCAATTCCACCCACGAGTTTTTTGTAAGGAGCAACTCTCTCTGAAATATCAAATGCAGGCACATGTTACCAAAACACAATTTATGCAATGTTAAAGATAACCAATGCCTGTTCATGTGGGCTGCATGCACGAGGCCTATTATACCGCTTTACGTCGACGGACATCTTGAGATTTTGACACGCAAACTATAACGTCCTAAAGCCGAGAAATTTCCGAAAGTCTTAAAATGAGAGTATTGCTTGAGAAAAATAAAGTTACGCGTATTGCCTGTGAACGAATCAACAACATAGGCCTACTTCTTTCAGAAAACGCCAGTTAGACAGAAGAAAGAAACGAGATTGGAAAACACTTCGCTCCTTTCACACTAACAAGTATAAACACTGAACATTCATTATTGACGCTTTATTGTCATTAATGTACCAGTAATTCCACCCCACTGTATTTATGAACCTAAAAGCCATTAAGAATCTAAATGAAAATATCCAATGTATAGGCCCAAATTTTTCTAAATGAAAGACTTACTTATGAAGAGAATAGATTACGCTAGCTATAGTCACACCAGGAAACATACAAGAATGCTTCAATCTATGAGCAGTCGAACAAAAGTAGAGTTGCGCTCCTGAGTGGACTAAGGGCGACTATATACACGTAGGCCTACCCCCAACAAATTGTTTCAGTTCCTCAGCAGAGACTTTGGCCTGTGGTTTTAAAACTACGAAAGCTTTTGGTGCCTCTCCCAGCCTCTCGTCTTTTAGACCAATCACAGCTGCATCATGGACTGAAGGATGACTCACAAGTATGGCCTCCAACTCGGCTGGTGCAACCTGCATTCAGAAATAAGAAGTCGTTCAGAGATGCAAAAATATCTCGAACTCACCACTTTCATATTAGTTAACGAGAACTACGAAACGAAAAGGCTTCGATTTTACATTATCGTCTGGTGTCGATTTTCTCATTACCCTATAATTATAATTAAGTCAATCTATTTAAAAGGAACGATTATAAATTTAAAAAGCCACTGCATTCTGGATATTGATCATTAGCATATTATTCATGAACTTAAATCGATACAAACAACAACGAAATATTTAGGACACATGAAGCTCATTTGACAATAACCCCAAATAGTGGGCTCTACAATGTCCAACACACCAATAGCTCATTAGGAATATTGTCATGCAGGCTTCATACGACATTGCTGCTGGGGACAGTCTTGTTTTAAGATGACCGTTATATCTAAAATGCAGCAGTGGTAGAGAATTTCAACTTCTATGGTTTAACTTTTTCAAATTGTATCTGTACATCGATATACATGCTAAATCATGATATTAAATGGTTTATCATGAGTCATTACTTGTGTTTCTAAAACTACATTAAGATGATATTAGGCAACTGATGTTCTCAGACTCTCAGTCATCCATAGGTCTCTGTAGAATAGGCCATAATAAGCAAATGTAGCAGCATGCAGGCACCCTTCCATTTGAATTACGAAACTGATCACCAGTTCATGCGATTAGTAATAGTGATCAAGAGGGTCGGTCTGTATAATAATGTAGTTGTACTGGCATATTATGGGTAATCGTTATGTCACCTACTTGATATCCTTTGACTTTAATCAGCTCTTTGATTCGATCGCTGATAATCATGTGGCCATCATTGTCATAATGGCCAACATCGCCTGCATCATAACACGAAATTTATACAAGCAATGTAACAAGACGACATACGTTAAAAAGTAAACCGGTTTATCATGATTCACCCTATTGCCTAATTTAGCACCAAATTAAACACTAATCGTCTACTATTACTCCCAGCCGGACAGTTCCATATTACACCCCTGCAGATTGAAAGGCTATCAACTACTGATGGATGTGAGGCAAAGTTACGAGCTGTTGTTGAATTATTGTGGCAATCGGTTCCATATCTTCATACAATACTAACTCCTTACATCCCGCCTCGCTATAGCTGCGATATGTAGCGGTCTTTTAGCTGAGCAACGATGCAGAACAGTTGTGGGCTCGCGTGCATCCCATGCCATTAGCCCAAGGAATCGAATCGACTGCCACTCTCTCTTCGTTGCCAAATTCACTTCCTTCCTTCAAAAGCAAGCTAAAACTCACTATTTCTCCGTGGCTTTCAAGCACTTGGCCATCTAACTGCATCTTCTTCTGACGGCTAACTATCCGCACCTCAGATTCACATTTCGGTGTGACCTTGCGCACGTTACAAATTTGAAATTTAGTTATAAATAAATTACTGAGGGGGTGCACAACAGTTTAGTGTTGGAGTGCAGGATTCTCAACCACGAGGTCGGTGGTTCAAATCCCCACCAGGCCAGAAATTTCAAGATTTCTGCTCCACCTGAGCCCTAGCGAACTCAATTATAACGAATACACAAACTATATACTATTTGTGCGAAGATAGGAGGAAGAGGTAGAGGACTGGCCAACTGACCTCATATGCCGAGGCTAAGAAAATTAAGTCACTAACACATCCTACCAATGGCTGCTACTCAAGTTAGCTTGATGTCCTCCTCCTCTTCCTCTTCCTCCTTCACCTCCCTCCTCTCCCTCTCCCTCCCTCCTCTCCCTCTCCCTCTCCCTCTCCTCTCTCCTCTCCCTCTCGCTCTCCCTCGCCTCGCCTCGCCTCGCTCTCGCTCTCGCTATCAAGCTCTCGCCTCAGCTCTCTCTCTCCTCTCGCTCTGCCTCTCGCTCTGCGCTCCTCCCCTCTCCCTCTCCCTCTCCTCTCCCTCTCCTCTCCCTCTCCCTCTCCCTCTCCCTCCTCTTCTTCTTCCTCCTTCCTTCCTCTTCCTTCCCTTTCCTTCTTTTTCCTCTTTTTTCCTCTTTTTCCTCTTTCTTCTTCTTCCTCTTCTTCTTCTTCCTCTTCTTCCTCTTCTTCCTCTTCTTCCTCTTCTTCCTCTTCTTCCTCCTCTTTTTCCTCTTTTTCCTCTTTTTCCTCTTTTCCTCTTTTCCTCTTTTTCCTCTTTTTTCCTCTTTTTTTTCCCCTCTTTTTCCCCTCTTTTCCTCTTTCCTCTTCTTTCCTTCTTTTCCTCTTTTCCTCTTTCCTCTTCTTCTTCCTCTTTCTTCCTCTTTTTCTTCCTCTCTTCCTCTCCCTCTCCCTCTCCCTCTCCCTCTCCCTCTTCTCCCTCTCCCTCTCCCTCTCCCTCTCCCTCTCCCTCTCCTCTTCCTCTTCTTCCTCTTCTTCCTCTTCCTCTTCCTCTTCTTCTTCTTCTTCTTCCTCTTCTTGACTAATGAACTGACCAGATCAAAGTTTATAAAATGCACATGAGATATTGAGATATATTTATCATACAGTACTGTATTTACTTCTTTAATATGCTTGTGTCACTATGATAAAAATAACACCTCTACAAATCGATGTGAACTGAACTCAAAAATCGTAATCGTAATTTAACATTTATTTAGCACCTTTACAGGAGACCTATTCAGGGGTTCTCCCGACTCAATAAACAAGACCCCGACCAAACAGATTGGTCTTCTGTCGCTGACGAAATAGAGGTAAAAAAGGGCAATGAGTTATGGCAAGGGTCTGTTCCCTCATGCGATGCTGTCTTGCTGGCTCTGCGCCTCACTATCTTAAGGCTTTTTGTACCCCAGTATCTTCTCTGCACAGTCGTTCCTCCATTCGGTCCTCGGCCCGTCGTTACTTGCTTGTCCCGGCCCACTCTAGGAGTTTCGCTATTGTTGGTCCCAATAGCTGGAACCAGTTACCTCAGTCTCTCAGGACTGACCTTTTCTCAATTTCTTTTGACCAGTTCCGCCAGCGCCTGAAAACCTCTCTTTTTACCAGTGAAGACACTGGCCCAGGTCGGGAGCGCCTCTGTTTTTTGAATGGCGCTATATAAATGCTCGATTACGATTACGATCATCTGTACCAGAGTGGTCAATACTGCAACACACTTTGTCCCTTTTACTCTTCAACTTCTGAGCATTAACCATGAGAAGACCCTTGCATACCTGGGCATGACTCCGAACAGTGAACAGGTCAATAACAACATAACGTCAATATTATAATAGCAATACTTTGTCCTGAACAATGCCTCTGCTTCAACTTCACATATTGACGTCTAGTAAATAAATCTCACACTATATTTTTCATATTGAAAGCTTGACTCAGAGACGTTTGCGCCCTCACATTGAAAATGTCCTACTGTAAGTGCCTACTTTGTCTAACCTTATAATTGCCATAGTATCTATCTAATTATCAGTGTTCCAGTAGTCTAACTGAACCTGTGTTTAGCCAGCCATCAATGAGTGTCTCAGCAGTGGCCTTTTTGTTTCCATAATATCCCATCATCACTTGTGGTCCACGTATGCATAACTCCCCGCTTTCATCCGGTCCCAACAATTTACGTGTTTCCACATCCACGACCTGACAATCACAAAACACCAAAAACAAGTTCAGAAAACAAAGGAAACACATGATCTTAACATTGTTACAAACAAATTTTTATATAGGAAATGTACATGTGCAAAACTAGACCACAGATGTTCTAAAGCAGTGCTGTCCAACCTTTTTGACCCCGAGGGCCGCCGAAGAAGTTATTCTTGAAGCCGAGGGCCGCACCATTAAACTCAATAGCAACGACTAAAATTTATTGAAAATATTAACTGTATTAAAATTAATTGTGGAATAATAATAATGAATAGTGTGTGTAGCCTATGGAATGTGTATCATGCATTACAATAGTTCAGTAAAAAAAATAAATGCTCAAGCACGAATAGCTATGCAATTAAGGCAGTGACTTTGTCTTTTACTTCATTTTTACAGAAATTGTAAATATTTAGGATGCTGGGGCGGGCCACTTAGAATCAGCCCGCGGGCCGCATGGCCCGCGGGTTGGACAGCACTGCCATAAAGTAAAGCTATGGTAAGACATGGAAAGGCGTGACGAGGTAAGGATAGATAAGGTAAGGTGACGTAGGGTCAAAGAAGCGTGTGCAAATGGTTTCTGTTTGATAGGTCATGGTATGACAGAAGGAAAGGTAACATTGGTCAACAACCTAAATTTATCGGTGATGAGATTAGGGGAGGGTGCCCCAAGACGGGACGCATGGGCGTATTTAGGGGAGGTTTCACGGGTTCAACCCTCCCCAAATAAATTGCCCAAAAACTTTCTATGCAATTATATGCGAAATACCAAAAAGCTTAACGTTTTCGACCATTTCCAATAGAAACACCCTCCCCCCAGAAAACTTAAAACCTCCTCCGAAATGTTTTCCTGACTACGCACATGAATCGTCGGGACGATTCACAGCGTTTGCTCTAAATCACCTTTGCTGATGATATTACATAATCCGATACTTCATCTTTTCTTCAAACTGATCCTTCACCCACAATCAGCCAACAATTTGCAACTGGAACATGTAGGTTACATGTATGGCTTAAAGAAGACAGTAGACTTTTGTTCACCTGCAAATCGTCCCATCTTGAGCACAGGGGTGCCCAAAATGCGACATTCAAGTATCAAATTCTTCTCTCTTGCTAAACATTTTTATTTAATTAAATCAACTCAATTTGCCATATTACGCTAGAAGAGTGATGATTGCACTGTGAACAACAAACAAGCACATGCATCATCATTGCACTGTGCTTAACAAACATAACAAAGCTGAATAAACATAGGGGCCTAATAGCCGCATTTGACTGAACACATGAGAGGCATAATTAAGTTATGCAATATGTATCAAGCAGGAGCGTCCAAGGGCAAGAAAGCAGTACCACCCCCCTCGTTATGCCTATCAAGTAGGCCTGGAGCTAGACTTAGCATTAGCCTACAGGCTACTGCCATGCCTAGGCTAAGCAAGATAACAGACCAGTACCGGCCTTACCATCGTGCGAACCGTGCAATTGCACAGGGCCCACAAATTTTGGGGGCCCGAAAATGTCAAAAAATTAACATGAACAAGACACTTTAATAATAATAGGCCTATCACAGTTTCAATTAAATCTTCTTTAATCAAAAAATTAAAAATAAAAGTCAAATAGTACAAACTTAATTTTCTGCGACATTTTATGTAACATTTTCGGGCCCCTGTTAGTGCGGAGGCCAGGGCCCGAAAATCTCACAGTAGAACCTGTGATACTTTCGGGCCACTTATTGTGGGGCCCGAAAGTGTCACAGAAAATAAACATGAACAAGACACACTATATATATAATAATAATGTTATGGTTTCAATTTAATCTTCTCTTTTGTCAAAAAATAAAAGTAAAATGTTACCAAGTTGAAACCATTTGACTCTTATTTTTGAAATATTATATTATTTGTTGTCGCAATACCATTGGGTGCAAAAAATGATTAACATTTCTGCACTCAGAAATAGTTATACTCTGCTATACTTTACTTAAATTTTAAGTGAGAAATTTTACATCTTCAATACTTGTGTCCGCGAGCTATGCCTAGAAACAGCAAGGGTCTCTGGTCCAAAACGTTTCAAAACCACTGTTGCACGCGATTGCGTAAGGTAGTACCTTTGTTAATTATTTTATATTATTTATTTTAGATTTCAGAGGATTTTATTTTAGGGTTTATTATTTAAGCACGCATATATATATATATATATATATATATATATATATATATATATATGTTACGTGTCCCCTCTGAATAAAGGCTCAAACAACTCGTTGTCTATTTTCAAAGGTATAATTCTCAACAAAAGACAAATTAAAACGATACATTACCCAACCGTAGAACGACGGTGGAAGAAAGGTTCGCTTTCAATACGAAGAACGACCAACTAACAAGAAGTCTGTAACTCAGCAACGGGCTGACGAACATCACAAACTGAAGCACCGTAAGACTTGAAAATGGCACAAGCCACGAACTAACTTGACTACCATGCGACCCAGAGAAATCTCAGACAACCCGACTAGCGCGAAGGCTGAGTATCGGAGATTCTCTCACCGCCCCTTTTCGTACCTCCTTATATAGGCGACTCCCCTCGGCTAAGGAACTACTCAAGGGTAACGAATGCCCATCCCAGGACCGGTTAGGACTCGGTCCTGAGACCCTAACAATATATATATATATATATATATATATATATATATATAAAATGATTAGCAATGAAAAACAATATGACTTGTGTCATGGGGCCCGTATAGTTCACTCTGCACAGGGCCCGCAATATACTAGGGCCGGCACTGAACAGACAACTGTGTCTTTCGGTCCACACGAGTCATGGTACCACTGGATACATTGTGGACACTGCGTGGGTCCAGCTGTCAATGGGCGGTTCGTTGAAACGCTTTCCACTGATGCAGCATGGCGTATTGTCGGCAGAAGAGGACAAAGATGGCTTGTTTACACGAAGTAGACCTAGGCCTAATCGTTTCTTGGTTGTTCTCTTCTTAATTCCAGATGAGTTCGTAATCGTAATCTCCAAACTTCTAAAGCGCCACTTGAAAGCCAAGCGCAGGGCACCAGCTTATTCACGAGCGTTGCGTCTAGTCCGAGAGAGTAGTTCTAAGGAGGTCCGAGTCCGATTTCTAATGGATCAGAGGGGTCAGAGTACATGTAGCTGATAAGGTGGGTGTCGTTTAGGTCGAGAGTTGGAAGGTAGATGATCAGTTGAATTGGGGTACGAGTTCTTGAAGAGGAGAGACATTCGTTTCGAGTGGAAAGTCTTGGGAGTGATGGATAGAGGAGCCTGAGGCAGATGATGGTAGGTGATTGGCGATGATGGTGGAGGAACCGAAAAAGTGCGGAATTCAGGAGGCAGATCGTTCCAGAGACGTGGTGCAGTGCTGGATATAGCTCGGTTGGAGAACTTGAGATGAGTGTGACCGGAGGTCAAGAAAGAGTGACAACCGAGGATGATCGGGAAGAGCGGGTTGGCTGGATGGTGAAGAGGTCGCGAAGATATCTGGGCTTGGAGTATGTAGGGAGTTGTAGGTTAGTGCTCCCAGTCCAACCACGGCTACACAAGACAGTCACGGTGGGAGTGATATGATGATGCTTGGGCGTTCTGGTAGACGGCTCTGGCTAATGAGTTTTGGATGAGCTGAAGAGGGAATCGGAGAGAAGGTCCCGCATGGAAAGATCGTGGGTAGTCCGTCTTCTGCGTCGCCCACCATGCCGCAGCTCCCCGTGAGTCCAACAGAGAGGATCTCTCCTCTGTTGACCACCATCTCTACGCAGACGACACCCAACTTTACATATCCTTTCTCCCCAAGCTCATTTTTCCACCTCCATTGCAAAACTACTCAATAACCTAGTCTCTCAATGGATGTCGTCCAACCTCCTGGGAGTGCCTCAACCCTTCTGGTAAAAACTAGAATTCATCATCCTAGGCCTTCCTGACCAAATCAAGAAAATCCCTGACACTTCAATACACCTGACCACTAACTCTTCATCTCTTACCTTCACCTCTGATGCCCCTGTCCGCAATCTTGGTATAACTTTTGATCCACATCTCTCCTTCTCTAATCACATCTCCAACCTCTCGCGCTCCTTCTTCATGCACATTCGTGACCTCCGCCGCATCCGACCCATGCTCGACTTCAAAACTACCTCCACCATTGCTACCTCCATTGTCCACTCAAAGCTCGACTACTGCAATTCCCTCTTTCTCAATCTTGAATCCACCCAACTAAAGCGTCGTATGAGATGGCTTAATGGTGTGGAATACAGAATGAAGAGCAGTGGATCCAGGACGGAGCCTTGAGAGACACCACAAGAAAGTGGGATGGGTTGCGAACAGTGGCTGGAGGCTTTAACAGAGAAGGATCTGGAAGACAAGTAGGACTGGAACCATAGTAGAGCAGTGCAATGAGTGTGTCAAACACCAGTTTCTTTGGCGGAACGACATATCTTCTCCGGTTTATGAGGGTCCTTTGCAGGCCCAGCCTGGAGTTTCTCTGCACGAAGACTGTAGTCTTTAAGGGTGGTGGTCGTAAGTACTGCAGAAGATTCGGCTTTTTTCCTTCCTCCTTCCACTCGATGTGGTGCATCAGGTAGTGGGGTGATGTCATACGGTAAAGTTATTGTAGTATACAATCAGGCGACTTCTGAGGGGCTGGATGAGCAGGGACGACGGATTCCATAATGTCAACAGGTGTCGGTGCTGGAAGTGCCGGTTCGTCGCATTGCATCGCCTCCTCTTCAACATTGCCTCTACCAGTTGGATCGGCTGAATTATTGAATTACAATTTACAGTGTGCATCACTAGTTAGCACTGCCATAACTGCTAATTGATTGCATAGCCTAAAGCAGGCACTAATTGACCTATATATAGTATATACTGTTTTAGAATAGTTGTCTTACAGTGTACAACTGGCACGTGATGTGTGCATGTGATGTGTGCCCCAGACGGGACACATGGGCATACATACTCTGTTCCATCTTGTGCACTCCACGCGTAATGTGTGGAAGCACCACTTTAAATGTAAGTACAACGTATCATCGCCAATTTGGAAATGCATGCGTTAGGTAACATATTTTACTGTGCATAGGTACCAAAATCGTTCCAAAATGTCACCGTTCATTGGTGACTTTGCGATTACTTAAGACCGCAAACTCGCAAGAATAATGGCATAAAATGTAAATGTTTACCTGATCGTCGAAACTTATATACATGGAATAGGTAATCGTCAGCATAGATACAGAAACTTATATACATGGAATAGGTAATCGCTTATTCATTAAATGCTAATTAATAAGCAAGTAACGCGCAGCAGGTCTGCAAGAAATCTGGATCGTCTCGTCTTGTGCACTGTCCCGTCTTGGGGCACTCTCCTCATAGTCTATTTCGACCAATCTTACTCTGTTGAATAAGAATGCGACAATAAAAACTGATGTTAGGTCTATTTTATATGATACACTGAGTTTCACTTAATAAAGAGATTTTTTAAATATTGGGCATATGTTCGCATGAGGTGTATTTTTTTTAGGTCTCTGCAAAGCTTTTGTGCTGAGTCATCATGTTTAGTTACAAGTGCTATCTGTGTGATGAATCACAGTGCCAAGTTTTTGAGTGCTACATTTAAGTTTTTACATCAGTATAGTTTGTTATTTGAAAATGCCAAGAAAAATGTATGTATGGTATAGAAAACTTTTGCTGTGTGTGTGGTGAAAATTTCCTCTCAGAAACGTTCCATTACTCCAGTTATGAGGAAAGTTTATCAGTTATTTGGGGGCAAGATTAGGGACCAAGATAAAAGGCCGCCTGAACATGTTGCCACAGTTTCGCCTGTGCCGCTCTATGTCTACATACATATAATATGATAATTACGTGGGTGCACTTATCGATTGTTGATATATTTGCATTCACAACAAAGCAACTGGTTAAACCAAAGGCCGCTCTATGCCTCTTACTGACTTACTGTGCATATGATGTTGAGAGAGCCAATCAATCACGTGACAGACCGCTATTTTTGAATGGTGCAGTACGGAATCTCCAAGAAAACGAAATGGACTGTCTGCCTCTTTGCTTGGCCCCCAAAATTATATTTATCTTAGTTTAACTTGCTATTAACTTGGCTACATCACTTTTAGACCAATTGGCACAGAATGCTGGGTTGGAGAAATAAAACAACTTAAGTTGACAATTTTCTATTGGAGATGCGACCACCCTACTCACCAGTCACAATTCAGCCAGAAAATCTTTTGAAAATGCTTTCTTTCGTTCTAATTATCTAAATATAGTGGAGTGAAATTACTCACTTTGAAATGAGTGTTGTTAACAGCAGGTCCAATTGTATGATATTTATTGTTTTTTAATTCATTGACATGAGTCAACGGACTGGTTTCTGTCAGACCATAACCTATGGAACAGAAACATTGGCACAGATTTTTATAAAGGTGTAAAAGTAAAGCACATCATGAACATGAATAGTATATTGATGATAATAATAATAATAATTACGACAATTTATATGGCGCCGTAACACGGCCATGCCGTTACAAGGGCAACCTATTGATAAGGTTGATCTAACATTTCAAATTGGCTCTTTATTACCGGAATGTACTTAATTCCGCCCTCATATGCCAACAATCTATAGTACACTGGTTTAGCTTAAAGATCTGCTCCTCAATTCCCTTCTCCTCCTCCTCCTCCTGTGCTTCCTCTTCTTCTTCTTCTCCTCCTCCTCCTCCTCTTCCTACTCCTCTTCCTCCTCCTCTTCTTTCTCCTCCTCCTTCTCCTCCTCTTCTTCTTCTTCTTCTTCTTCTTCTTCTTCTTCTCTCTCCTCCTTCTCCTCCTCTTCCTCTTCTTCTTCTTCTTCTTCTTCTTCCTCCTCCTTCTTCTTCTTCTTCTTCTTCTTCTTTCTTCTTCTCATCCTCCTTCTCCTCCTCCTTCTCCTCCTCCTCCTTCTCATCCTCTTCCTCTTCTTTTTCTTCTTCTTCTTCTTCTCATCCTCCTTCTCCTCCTCTTCCCCTTCTTCTTCTTCTTCTTCTTCTTCGTTTTAACCTGTCCTTATCAAATTTTACCTTATTTAACTAAACTGTAACTAAACTTTATCCAAACCTATCTTGAGTACTTAACTACTATAAACTCTGATTATTATCCAGTCGTGCTAATTTTCTTCAGCATTTTACCTTATTTATCACTGAGTCACAGCCAAACAAAGCAAGTACAATGTAGGCCTACACACAGTGAAACTATATAATTATAGAGCTATTAATATTGCTAAAGGCTACACTGTGGATAATGACAGTAGCGAAGAATGAATTAACAACCTTGCCGACAAATGAACTGATTCTGGAACTTGTTGACTAGTTCGTGGATGATGCTGACTGAAGCTGGTGCTCCAGCAGTATTCACGTCTTTCACCGAAGAAAGATCGTACTTGGCAACCAACGGATGTGTCGCCAGGAAAAGCAACACAGGTGGAACGACGGCCAGGTAAGTTGTCTACATAGCGTACATAATAACATTAAATACAATAAAACAATAGCAAGCATAGACATAAGCATTTAAAATAATTATTTTATAATCATACCCTTATATGCTAGATAAAGATAACTAAACACCTGAAATTCCTGAATAGTACCTAATTAATGTTATCATCCGCATAGGTTGTCTAATATTTATATGCTAATTTAACAAATGATGATGATGAGTTCTCTGCCCGAAAGTACATGATGCACATCCATTAGTTTTTATGCCACTCGGGGATGAAATGAGTGAAGTGTTTTTCCGTTGCCTTCCTCACACGCAACTGTGGATGAGCAGCTTGTCCAGGGCAATAATAAATCTACGATAAGACCTACGGTAGTATTACTGTTATTTTAAATTTTCTTAATGTATTATTCGCCAATGGTCATGTGTTTCAATGGCAACTGATGGAAATGGATCAAAATAACAAATTGCTAATTATTTATTTACTAAGCTAGAAATAATTAAAAAATAATTATTACCAAAGTGGGAAATAATAATTTGAATTAACCAATAATATATCTTAATTCTTTTTAAATAAATAAAAAATGAGACCCATGCAATCCAGTAAAGTTTCTCCTTGTTATTATGGCGCCATTCAAGCACCTCAAAGAAGAGCAATATAAAATGTCATTAGGAACATAATTTTTCCGTAGGGCCTAAGCAAAACAATGCACAGAAAACCAGAAGAGTTACCAACGGAAGGACAACGCATGCATGTTGATCGCAATCGACAGATTTCCATTCAAAGTTGGCAGATAACATTATGTTCAGAGTTTCTGTAACAGGCTACATAGATAGTGTGGAGCAACAACAGGGAGTAGCGTCCACTCACACAAAAACGCTACCGTCCAGCAGTCCCTCATTGGTGGAAGTTGACACATTTTCGGCTATGCCTCGAAACACCTGGTGTAGGCTACGTAGAGCGGGTATTCATTGCCTGCTGGTCGGTTGATCAATGCACCACCAGCGACTGACGGTCGAGGTAACAGAATCTGAAGATCTGCGTCGCTCGAGCCTTTTCGGCTGAGATGGAAACCCTGTTCCGTTGAATGTCCTCAGTAGCCCTCTCAATCCATGGTTTGATGAAGCCTGTCTTATTCTTTGTCGCGAGGTCAGATGAATTAAACGATGATTCAGATGCAGGAAGATCATGTTGTCTGGATCCATCACATACGACCAATGCATGGGGTGTTCAGAGAAAAGGAGATGACTTACTGCGAAAATAGGGATTGAATGTCACATGAACAGTGCGAATTCAGACAAAAACAAGTCATTACAGCTAGGTCGGGTGAACGAGCCTATAGGTATCGGGGTGGTGTAAGCTGAACAACAGGTATGAAAAGAGAGTGTGTCTGGTGGCAAAAGGCCGATTAAGGATGTAAGAACACCAAAGAACGGAAAAATAACAAGTGTCGACAAACCTACCACAAATACCGAACCGCAAACAAGAAGGCAACAAAAGTACAAACTTAGAAAAAATTGAATAAAAACCAAAACTTGGCATGTCGCAGGTAGAAGCTGCCATCTTGGACGAGAGCCAAGGGGCCGTCCATAAATCACGTCACGCACCTAGGGGTCGGAAATTTGTGACGATGTGTGACATGGGGTGGGGGTCAGAGAAGTGTGACGTCACATCAGGTCTGTGTAATTAAATTTAACAAATAACATTAATTTAATTTTAATAACAGCACTAATTTTGAATATTAAATTTTCTTAAACTTTTGATTATTTTAGTGTATGGTGGCACCATTATTAATTATTTAATTATTTGGTCACCGTTAGAACGGAAAAATATTCATGCTCTCCCTATTTATTCCACTAAGGAGCATTTTGCTAGAAAAAATCGCCATGGAAATTTGGCATGTCGGGGGGTCAGAGCTTTGTGACGTAATTTTTGAAGGGGTGTAACTTTTGTGACGAAGTGTGACGAGGAAGAGGGGTCAAAAATCGGCCAAAATTGCGTGACGTCATTTATGGACGGACCCCAATCCCAGAATATTATTACTATTATTTATCTGTAAAATCAAGTTATATAAGATTAAATAAATTTTATAAGCCTTAATTGTTACACTGAACTATTTAACTTAACGCATTTTTCCATAGTCTCACTTTAATTTCTATCAAAATTTGATACTTTGTACACACATTTCAATCCACCTTTACACTTACTTCGTTCTCAATTTTCAAGACCATATTCGACCTTTCCTTACTTCAGAACCGCCTGAAGCATTGCCACTTACAGACACTGCAAAGCGTTCTTTATCTCGAATCCCCTCCGAAACGAAACCCCTCAATGTCCTCAGAACACAATCGACCGTGCTGTCACCACAATACCACACAGCCCGTCTTCCAATCGCCTCACTGGCTCCACCGTAACATCTCATTCTCCAGTGGAGGCGCCAGGATTTCAGGTTGGGGGGGCCAAAGCTCCAAGCCCTTCCCTTTGTCCCCTCTTCCCTGTGATCTGCAGTGATTTCCCACTTTTGGGGGCACTGAGCCGCAGTTAGGGGGCTAAGCCACCTATCCCCTCTGGCGCCACCACTGAACATCTCCCGCGCTGTACTCCTACCTCCCTGAAATTCCTGAAACTCTACTCCTTCATCTAAAAACAGAGTCAGTGAGTAATGACTTACTCGATATTTCTGTATCGATTCCAGAAACGAGTCAGGTTTGAAGTTTGGAAGAGTGACAATTTTGCCGCCGCTGGCCAATCCGCCATTCATGACAACCATCAAACCATAGATGTGGAAGAATGGTAGTATGCCCAACAGACACTCTACGCCTGACTTGTAGCCTATACTTTTGCATCTGTCTCTGTTGAAAGTAATCAGTGAGCAAAATTATGGTTTTCAATTTCCAATTTCTGTTTAGCCTACTCACAAGTTTTGAATTAACAGTAAATATCATCAACATAAGTACAATGTCATGATTGGGTACACATAATACTTAGACAAACACGGAATTAAGTTATTATATATATATAACGGATTTAATATGTATATATAATAATATAATGTCCGATATATATATATTACGGTATTAAGTTTTATATATATATATATATATATTGTGAAGGAATTTGCCTTTATTTCATTTAAGATAATTAATTTCTTTATGGGGTTAATCAGTGTCCGATTTGCCGTGGGTGTGGGGTGGGTCAGAGGGTTTGGACCCCCGCTTCTTACTTTGACCCCGACCCCATGCTTCTGGCCTTTGGGTAATAGCCTCCATCGGGAGCTACGCCTGTTCCCTAGATCATGTACTGATACTTTTTATGGCCATTTGAAAACTTACCTTTTTACCCGGGCTGGAGTTGGGAGCGCTTCTGAGTAGTCAACTGGATGGGGCGCTATATACATTTTTGAATGAATGAATGAGATTGAAGAACTCCTGTCAGTGCTGTCACATATTCTGCATCGAACACTGACGGAATATTGCGAAAAAGATTCAGACATTTTGAACTCGACGCGCAGAATTGCACCGTTAACTATCGAGGGCTCGGATACGAGCAGAAGCCGGTTAAAATACGAAGTTAATCGGACAGTACTTGACTGATTTTCACGGTGAGCAGAACACGAAGGATGTTACGTGTTCGAAAACAATTATTGTCTGGAAAGACCGGCTGCCAACGGTCGTGCAGGGTGCAGTATAGCTCGAGTGTGTTGTGAACTGTCAGTCATCGTACCGAGTCAAGCCGAGCGTAAATCTTCAAAGAATACGGATTTCATCGAGGCGTTCCCGTTCGTCGATCAAGACATTCCTCGACACATCGGTCGCGGCGTGTTCGCTACCTGCTCCCGTAGGACTATCTCCGACGGCTTCGCGTCCGCCGCTGAGGTGAGAAGGACGTTTGCTCTTCGTCGAGAACAGTCCCCAATCACTTCGGCCTCGATTACATGTGGGTGGCTGTACGTTGGACACAGTGGCGTAACTAGAGTCAAAATGGAACCTGGGCAGCTGCGCAGACCAACTCGATCAACATTTAGCCTAATCATAATTTTAAATAGTAATTGGTAGATATCATACCACCCTGCCACTACCCTTTTTCTCCGTCTCTCCATTAGCCTCTCCTTCCGCCTCTACCTCTCCCACTCCACTCCACCTCTCCCTCCGCCACCCCTCCTCCTCTTCCCCTCTGCTCCTGCTGACTGCTCCTGCTGACTGTGGCGAAGGATTTAATGTACTGAGGACGAAAAGAAATCTTGCGACCTCTAGTGTTGACAACCCGCTGGATGGGCCAGTCTCGCCACATGGCCTATCCACACATTTCCTTCCCTCCTCCCTTCCCTTCTCCTCCACCTGGGGACCAGCCACACTCAGCGCTTGTGTGGCTGACAGAGGGCTCCATCGAAACGCCGCACACGGACACCACGCAGGGACACACTTTTTATATTAAATATAATAATTCACTGACTATATCATTTCAACATTTTGCTACCAGATAAAAAATATTAACATTGTTACATTAGAATACGCAAATTTTAAACAATCTGCAGCCAGTTAAGATAGTCATAGTTCAAACATGTCGATTGTAGGCCATAAAGAATAGGCCTACTAAGCTACTAACAAAATAGGCATAAACTTTGAAAATGCCAGATTGGGAAAGTCAGCATCTGTAACTAAGTATCCAATCATATAAATGACACCGCATCAACAAATAACATTAATTGTTCATGTATGAAACGCTGCTGAGAATAATAAGATAAAGGTGATTTTAATTAGTGCTCGATATAGTTAAAGCGGCAAGCGCCGTGTCTGATCAGTGATCACTACTGTGTTTGAATTTAATTATATTGTACACAATAGAGATCGTAGAGTGATAGAGACAGACAGAGCCAGTCAGAGAAGAAGAGAAGGAGATAGACTGGAGAGAGAGGAGAGACAGAGACAAACAGAGAAGGAGAGAGAAACTTGCACAACCCGGGCAGAATTAATTCCAACCCGGGTAGTGCCCATACATGCCCCGGTGTAGCGATTTCAGATTACCCCCCATTCACCTTACCCCCCGGTAACTTGAAATCGCACTCAGATTACCGGGGGTAGGATGAAATCGATTTCAAGTTACCTCTGGGGGTAGCTTGAAGGCGATTTCATCCTACCCCTACGATTTCAGATTACCCCCTCAAAACATACATTTATTTATGTTTATTTAGATAATTATTTCATGCATAAACACAAATTAACTGTCTCTACTATTTTCTTTAGATATCCACTAGCCATGAATGCTTGTAATATAATTCATGTGAATTATATTACAACCTGTTGTGCTCTCGTGACATTGGGCATCTGACATGCATATCGTATACTTGTCTGATATGAGTGTTTTAATACAATTAACATTTCTGTGACATTTAAATTTTTTTAAGACATTGAGTCTAGCTTTCAACCGTGTATGTTTCATGTGTTTCATTCAATAAAAGTAGGGGAAGGGCTTCTATTATGGTCCCCCTAAGGGAAAAAACGATTTTCTCCGACTTCCTATAATAGGCCTAAGCCTAAGTAACAAAATTTATTACCACTTTATATAGATTGAGTTTAAGAATTATTGTGACATGGTGAAAGATGTCTTAGTTGCTTTGCCAATTTGCAGGAATTTAAAAAAAATAAAAAGTGGTCCATAATTATTACACACATAGTTGTGTAAAACGGACTACTATTCGGGATTTTAAAAAGTACTGGAAGAAACCGAAAAACATTGACCTAGTTCGGCTAACTATAAGCCTATAACATAGAAATCACATACTTGAACCACAAAGAAAAGAAACTGCAGGACTGTAGCTATTGAAATATAAAAATAAATAAAAAATCGGGCACTGAAAACAGCACAATAGCCTTGCCATTAAATACATGAATAAAATTGAAATGCAATTATCAATTAATTGCAATCAATTAATTTGAACTCAAATATTGAAACGTTTATATTTCAATGGATTAATTACTTATAGGCCTAACAATTGTAAGAGTACTTGTAATAGTCTACTTAATTACTTGTAATAACAATAAATGAGAGTAGGCCTAGTAGGAAAATGAAATGCCCATAAAAGTACTAGGGCCTAAGAAACATCTGGGCTACTTAGGGCAATAAAAACGTTCACATTTGGCCTTAGACTTCAATAATCTTTAGGTAGACTACTAAGTTTTTGTTTGAAAATTTTATTTACAAATGTCGCATGTCTAATCACTATCATCATTATCACCCAATCCAGCGCATCGATTGTGTGCCCATTTTAGACACTTGATGCCCAATAGTCTATTACATAGCCAAATACCAATGATAATTATCTTGTAATATGGACCTACAGATGTGTGATATGGACCAGGTTCGTAACTTCGTATGACATATTCATAAAGTTAATATCGACAGACTACGTTCTATTTAGCGATCGGAGTTTTTCAATTAAACTATGCACTAAATCTAATACTCAACAAACTTTACATGCTACGTCGATGCCCCAGAGGTATTTTTTGGGACAGTTTTCAAAAATGCACCTTCATATATCAACATTTGTGAAAACTTTTAATAATTCTTTACCAGTTGTGCCCTGGACTATTGCAGAGAACGAAAAAAAACTTAAATAAAGGTTAGGGCTATCTAAAAGCATAACTAAATGATGCAGCTATAATGACCTAAAGTCTACGTAGATACCAGTCATGGTACGTATTACACGGGGTTCCGCGACAACTCGTCTACAGACTTTTCGTCTACGACACTTCATCTACAGACACTTCGTCTACCGACATTTCGTCTACAAAGTTATTTGATATTGTCACTTTAAAATAAAAGCTGGATTGATGAAAAAACTGTGTCCCGAAATGGAAGTGGGATTGATGAAAACATTCCTGAAAACCTTGAAATAGAAACTGGATTGATCGAAATAACTTTGGCCCTCTGGTGAAGGTGGAAGATATTAAGCTTTTTTAAATTTTGAACAGTGTTGATCCATGCCAATAGGCAACTTTTGGTTGCTATTACTTTTCGAATTTCGAATTTTCGCTTATCAGTCAATTACACCCTTTTGTGTATGCTTGTTTGAATAGATTTGTGGTTACGGTCTCAGGAACTCACGGATCAAAACCAAAAAATGCCAATAAAAAATAAATAATAAACAATACAGAGAAGGCCTAACATTGTAGAAATTATTTTTAAGTTGTGTCTTAAGTAAAAGTGTCCAGCTTTTCTGTTAAAAATTAAACATAGGTCCAAAAATGCGAATCAAATACCTATATTCGAAATGAGGAAAATTATCTGTAAAAGTCAAAATTTCAAAGACGTTGTGGCAGTCCTAGATATTGTACAATCCTGCGGGGGTAATTTGGGCTACATTACATATTACCCCATTGACACGGAATGCCGGGTTGGGGGGTAGCGAAAGTAAACAACTTACGCATTGTGAAGGAATTTGCCAAATATTTAATTTAAGGTAATTAATTTCTTTTATATATATATATATATATATATATATATATATAGAGAGAGATAGAGAGAGAGAGAGAGAGAGAGAGAGAGAGAGAGAGAGAGAGACAGACAGACAGACAGAAAGACAGACAGACAAAGAGAGACAGACAGAGAGAGACAGAGAAAGACAGAGACAGAGACAGAGATAGAGACAGAGAGGCAGAGAGAGAGACAGAGACAGAGGAGAGACAGAGACAGTAGAGAGAGAGAGAGAGAGACACAGAGAGAGAGAGAGAGAGACAGAGAGAGAGAGAGAGACAGAGAGAAGAGAGACAGAGAGAGAGACAGACAGAGACAGACAGACAGACAGACAGAGAGAAGCTTGATAAGTAGACTAAAAGGAACAAGTCTGACAGACTACTTATAATTCTTAAACAACTCTTAATTAATTAACTAGCACACACAATATTGTCAAATCATACCGTTGTCAGTGAAATGGGCAAGTAATCTACGTTTTAACTGGCTAATGCTCTTTAGGCCCCGTATATATCAATTTGGAATACTATTCCAGATTCTCGGGCCTGCAGCATTTTTAATTTGATTACTTACGGGTAGGCCTATTAGTATCGGAGTATATGGGTCTATAATTTGCTGAAGAACACACAACATAAAGAATAGGTTCAGACGTGGATTTAAAATAATTGTTAAATGATGAAGGCAGTTGATAATTATGTGTATTCAAGCATCAATTCACAAGTCTGTTGAATAGTTGTCTGGTCAAGTCTTAGGATGCGTGTTTTTAAAAATGTAGAAAGTCCGTGGAAAAGTGCTCTAATTGATTGGTAATAACACGAAGAGCTCTCTTTCGGAGGACATTTAATCTTTTTAATCTTGATGCATAGTTTGAAGCCCATATCATATTACAATTAGTTAAACATGGATGGACAATCGAATAGTATAGGCTAATTCGTATGTAGGTAGGCAATAAGAAAGCAACTCGAGACAATATACCTATACCTTTGGCAATTTTAGACGAGATATTTTTAATATGGTCGTTCATTTTAGGAATTGGTCCATGACATCCATGTACACTCCAAGAACAGCCGACATAAGCAGAGGTTCTAGATGGAACAGCAACCTCCATGACGGGAATAACCAGAAAGCCTCTGACGGCTTATTGCCACTATTAGGGAGTGAGGAATCCGAGGTACAGGTCTTGAGGTATGAAATTGCCCGAACTTCACAAAAGAGTTAGAATTTTGAACCGGATGTACTGGGGCTGAGGAAGCTCATTTATGATGAGCACAGATGGGAGTCAACTACCCTGAGTTACCCTGTCAGAGATAACGCCACAGCTATGTGGAACAGAAAAATAATGGGGCTTTTGCTCTCGCGGCAACCGGTAGATAGAATTGCAAGTGGGCGCCCACCCCACGAAGGCGTCCAACCCACAAAGGGATTGAGCATTCCACGACGGGATATTGACTAGCCCCATCGTGGGAAGGCACGCAGCTGGTTGCCAGGCCGAGCTGACCCAAATAATTTGTGCCTCCGATTTGCAGGCAATCGAGGCCAGGGACTCACTCGCGTACGTCGCCTTTCGGGCCGACCGTGCTGGACAGACCTCCGTACTTATCTGAGATGGGTATGGCCTGTTCATGAACGCGGTGCCTAGGCTTCATCTATGCCCGGTGTCGTTGAACCCCTCGTTGTCGACCGGTTGTAGTGGCGAAACATGTTCGCTGTGTATGTTAAAACACGGACCGACATAAGGGTTTCGTCGTGAGCACTCAACCCCAGCTTGCGGAGGAGTCTCGACGATGCATGATGGAGTGCACCCCTCCAGTTCATGACAACCGCCCCAAAGACACATGGCTTGCCCGGATGGACAGTAGCCACCCAGTCGATGACGTCAAGTCTAGCGTAGTAGCAGACTTTTTCCTCATAAGGACCGCTCATATCATTACAGTCCGAGGTAATGGTGACATCAACGACATAGGCGACATCATCCACCAAGGCCACCAAGTCAGGCTTACGCCTCCCAGCTCTTGTAGGTATAATCGGCTCTTGGAGCACCGCGTGCCCCTTTGACTCGATCTTTCGGGATACCAGATCAAGCACCGAATTATGCCTATCACACCGGAGACGGTGGGTCCTCGCACAGCTTTGGGAGATGTGAGCCAGGGTGCCCCAAGCGTTGCACCCAGCGTCACACCATACTGGGCCCGTCCGCCGCCCGCGTGAGCTACGCTCTGCAGACGGCAACAGGCTCCCCCTCACTTTCACAGCCTGGATATAGTCACCCCCCCGAGAGGAGGGCAGACCCATCTGTCACCCAGGTGTTAATATGAGGGGTTTGTCCCTGCTGCTTGAGGCCCCGACCATCCACCGATGCGTAGAGCTGGATCGCCAGAAGGTCGTTGGCGTCCTTACCGTTGCTCAGCACCCGACCGGCCACCCTTGCCGTCTTCGCACACCTCCTCCTTGCTCCCAGGAAGAGTGGGCTTGTTGCCACACTCTGCATTACCGGGTCTTCCGACTCCTCCACCCTGCCCATCCGTTGGGCCTTGAGAGGTGGTATTATGTAACGCAGGCGTGGCACTTCCAGCCCGCCAGCCGATGCCTTGGCGTGGAAGTACCCGGTGGGAGTATCGTGTGGCAGAAGCAACCATTTGCGTACTGCCACCCTCACCAACCGGTCCAACCCTTCCAAGGACTTGGCTGTCATCTCCCCGAGAACAAGTCCGTGGTACAGTTTCGGCAACAAATGGCAGCGCAATAGGAACATGCGCTGCTGGGGCTTCAACGGGGCACGTGTCAACCGGTCCAGTCCCACAGTGAGGAAGTCCCCATGAGACCTTCTCACCCCGAGTGGTCCGGCCTGCAATCCCAGGTATTTGTATGTCTGCACTATGCTGAGCGACCTCACTGACTCACCGTCGATGGTCAAGAACGGTGTGGGATTTACCACCCAGCGTTTAGCCTTCCCATCAACGTCAATCCGGAGGGAGGCACTCTTAGCTGGGTTCAGTCGGAGCCCACCCAACGATAGTGCATTTCGTACTCTGTCAACCTGTTCTCGCAGACCGTCCGCAGAAGAGGCGATCAGGACAAGGTCATCAGCAAATGCCAAACACCGGACCATGACCTCCTTATTCAGGAAGTACCCAATGGCCGGGTTCAGCTCTGAGAGGACCTCATCCATTACACAGTTGAACAGGATAGCCGAAAGGGGATCGCCTTGACGTACGCCTCGGCCACATCTGATTGGGCCGCTTCTTCGACCGCCTACTTTGAGGACGGTCGACGTGTAGGCATACATCGTCGCAATGTACTGAACCAGCGGCGATGGCACACCCAGCCTTCTTAGTGACCTTGCCAGCGTCTGATGGGAGACGCAATCGAAGGCTTTGGCCACATCTAGAAAGGCCAGGCACACCGGTTTTCTCTGCCGCTGGGCCCCCTTGATAATGTTATCCAACAAAAATATGTTGTCGGCACATCCGTCAACTGGCACGAACGCTTTCTGCCTCGGATCGAGTGGAACCTTCGCAGTCAGACGAGCTGCCAGGATCTTATGAAAAACCCTGGTGACACGTGAGGCCATGGTGATAGGCCTAAAGTTTGCTGGATCCTTCAGGTCTCCTCCCTTGGGAATTAGAATCGTCTCCCCATCCGAGAACTGCTTGGGCATGTCACCCAGCAGAAGCCACAAGTTGTAACAGCTGGCTAGCAGAGCAGGGGAGATCGTCTTCACTTCCCACAGGGTGATTCCATCAGGACCCGGCGCACTTTCCTCCGAGTCTGCAACCGCTTTCGCCACTTCCTCTCGGGTTACAGGATCCACGATGGACCAGTCCACTCGAACCTTCGGGACCGGTCTCTCATCAACCTCAGATTCGCTGGAGAAGATGTTACTCCAGAAAGGTTCATGGTCTTCTAAGGTCAATGTCGCTTCCTCCTGCTCCCATGTCTCCTCGAGGACCATCTCAGCGCACCTCTTACGGTTCCTCCGAAAAGCCTTTTGAACCCTAGCGTAAGCCATAACTCTGGCGAGACGCTTCGGGTTCAGCCTCCGTTTTGACCCCGGCTTGCCAGTTGGCTTGCCAGGGCCTGGAGCCTGTCCGGCCTTCGGACCTTTTCGAGGTTTGCTTCTCTCGGTCCTCTTTGAGTGTGACTTGAGAAGAGTGGTTAATTGCACTGCAGTTCGGTCAAGTAGCATCCTCGCATCGGTAAGTCCACCTTCCGTTTCCTCTTCAGCACGACCAACAGCCTCAAGGAGTGTGTCCACGAGTGGATTCATGCCGTGCTCGTCCCTGTACTGACGAAGTTCCTCACCAGCTACGGTGAGAATCTCCCGCCTCCAGTCCGAGCGGCGGCACTCCTCCGTGGAGGTCTCATCTTGAGAATCATCGGACTCGGATAGGCATTTAAGCGCGCGGGCGCTGGCTATGCACTCTTGAACTTTGAGTTTATAGTCCTGCCTCTTCCTTTGCCCTTTGATCCTGTCGAGAGACCAGCCCCCGAAGACTTCTACCAATCTTCTGTTGATCAAGCCTGGTCGCACCCCAGATACGATGAGGTCGGCCTCATAGCGGGCCATACGCTCACTTTCCTCTGGGAGCCACCGAGGTTTGACCCTCTGTGAGACCTGATGTTGCGCATGATATTCCTCGGGGTGGGCCTTTCGCTGGTGTTGAGACAATCCAATTGCACCCTTCAAAGGGCCCTTATGGCATATAGGACACATCACCAGCCCAGGCACCGCACCCGCCTCCTCTTCAGCAATAAAAACAGAAGCTGCTGTGGCAGCTCCTCTTCGCGTATTTTGATCAGTCATTGTTAGTTTTTATTTGGGTTCGCCCCCGCATGCTTCGTCTCCTTTCGGATCAGCCCCCCCGCCACGTCAAGGCGCATGCGTAGGACTTTACACCAGCCACCGTTACCGTCCGAGGACAGGCGGCGACTGGCGCTTGGGGGAGACGAAGCGACAAAGAAGCGACATTCCTTTATGCCACTCCGTGATAAAGTTCAAGTTTTGAGGAAGTATTCCCTTTGAACTTCTGCAAGAATCACCTCTTAGTTGATTTTCACTGAATCCGAAGAATGCTTCTATCTATCACGTTAAGGTATAGTAATTAATTGGAACTGTATAGGTACATTTATTTAATAACTGTTGCGTGATATTGTTGAATTAATCAATTCATATATTTTAAACTTTATTTAATGACGGATGTCTTTAGAGAGTGTTACTTCTCTCAATGTAATGTATGATTGTCTTTCACAACTTATTCAACGACGTGGATAAATACTAAAATACTGAGCAGCGTCCTACATTTGTGATATCAGGATGCTTTAGCCAACACAAGACAAACACACAAATCACGGCAAGATTAACACAAATCATGATCTGACTAAACACAAATCATGGCAAGATGAGCACAAATCATGATCTGACTAAAACACAAATCATGGCAAGATGAGCACAGCTCATTCTCAGACAAACAGGAAAGGCTTAGTGCTGCATGCACCGTAACTGTCTATGGATGTGTTTGGCATTCAATAAAGTGCATTTTCTTCAGCTCAAGAATAAACACTTATTTATAGCCCCACGAGCGTGGAAATTCTGTAAATGTGAGGCAAGATTAGTGGCAGACAGAAACTAGTCTTGCTACCAGTAATAAATTAATTGACTTACAGAATTTGTTGTACATTTGCGACTAGATTGTAGTGTGAAAGCATGACAGCTTTTGGAAGTCCCGTAGTGCCGCTGGAAAATAGAAGTGCAGCAATGTTTTCTTTTGGATGGAAGTCAATATTCTCTGGAAACTTGCTCAAGTCATCTTCAAGAAGGCTCGAAAATGGCCGACACCTTTCCGCCTCACCAAATACGATAATTTCCTGAAATTCAACAGCTTTGCACAGTGTACATGCATAACCTACAAAGGTGCAGGTCCCATTTTTTAGTAGATCAATAATAATAATAATAATAATAATAATAATAATAATAATAATAATAATAATAATAATAATAATAATAAATAATAATAATAAACAATAACAACAGCCACCTCGGGTAAAAGAGAAATAATAATAACATCAATGATAGTCGGTATTTATGTTTTCAGTCTTGAAGGATCATATGGATCTGAAAAAACCAGAAAACCCACCGAAGCAGCTAATAGGGGGCAAGATCTCCTTAACCATATCAGATGATCATTAAATCATTCGGAATTTGTTAATGAAGAAATGAATCTCTCATTTTGAATTACAATTACAGTGTTAATTGTAATACATCATTCAAACACCACCACTCAAGAAGCATTCCATAATTTTTAACCACTCATTTTTATGCCCGATTGTTGTGACAATGGGGCGATGAAAGAGGCAACTATTTAACTCATAACTCTTCTAATTACCCACGTGATGGAAGACTAAGTCAAGTCTTAATCTAAAAATCTGCCAACTGGAGCTAATACTTGGATAACTAATTTTCAAGGAAGTTAATCATGAAAGTAGATATCTACTCATTTTCCTTTAATAAAAAAATTAATCAATTATCTGGATCGGAAAATCCTAACTCAATTTATTGAGGAATTGTATATGGCAAAAAACGCTAAGTGTTTATGATCCCATCAATGTCATACCAGTGCAAATTCTAAATAACAGCATACGCTGGGTCTTGTATGACAGATTGCATATGTGTCAAGAGCTGGGTTAAATTGCCAAATGATGGATATGTTTAGTCTGGGCCTGTGCTATGATGGATATGTTAAGGGGATCATATCAAGAGCGACTGTGCTACTGATTTAATACAGTTATGTTAAGGGGATCATATCAAGAGCGACTTATTATTATTATTATTATTATTATTATTATTATTATTATTATTATTATTATTATTATTATTATTATTATTAAATTACAAACTTCTTTAACAAATGCAAGGTCACACAGAAATGCGAATCTGAGGCATAGTTAGTCAGTCGCCAGGTAAAGAGCTCTTAGATATCGAAATGCTTGAAAGTCAATGAAAAATAGTGAGTTTAGAGGCATTTCTTAAAGGAAGAGAAAGAGTTCAAGCATGGGACAAAACTTGGCATTTGATTCCATTCCTCAGAGGCAACAACATGGACTGTACGAGAGCCCATGACAGTGCTGCATTGAAGCTCAACCAAAACACCCATACAAGAGAATCACAGACTGCATGGTAAAATGTACGGAGATAGTAGTGTTTGAAGGTAGGAAGGAGTGCTCATTGCAAGGGTTTTATAGGTCAGACAAGTCAGTTTAAAATTAAAATCTTATGGAAGTCACAATTGTCTATTAGCAATGCAGCTGCCGAGCAGAGATAAAGACTTTGAACGAGAAGATGCTTCCAGCACTACAAGAGCCAGAGAATTTTGAATGCACTGAAGCCTGTTGAATTCAAGATCTGTGCAAGCTTGGTTGTGGCTCTCTAACTGTTGGAAGAAGGAAACCCTTGTGCATTGATCTACATCCTGAGATGACTTGAATACACAACAATAACTGGAGAATGAGGTACTTATATAAGGGTTCTGTCAAATTTAGCTTTGTGCCACCTGCCATCTGGTCTGATGATCTGTATGGCTGTTTGTCTGACCGCCGGTACTTGCGTTAGCCTGGCTGCCAGTGTATTTGCCAGTCGAAGTACTTACATACTTATGTAGCTACACAGTCTTCTGTCTTTTTGTCTAAAAAATGGAGAATGAGGTACTTTCTACCTACATTCCTATCTAGCAAAGAATGACAATAGGTCTGAGAAACAGCAATGCCTTGAAATCACAATTTGGAAAGTGCAATTGACATTGTTTATTCACAGTAGGAAACGTTGGTATGGCATCCCAGGCCAACGAGTGGAAGAACGAACCATGGCCTACATGCTCTTAATTGAATGCAGAATTATTGATTCATCCTGTTATACAATAAAACTGTAACCAATGTTGTCCACATACATCTAAATAACCACAAAAATATACATGTAAGCAAGAATCTTGAGCTGTGCTAGGGTCCTAGAACACAAGTTTTAATGTATGTCTTAAAGGTACGATATACGGTAGCGGCTTTATAGCCTACAAGTTTTTAGAGGCCTCTAGACTGACATTTTGAATTCCATTGAACAAGTATATCCTACACTATGCTAAGGTTTGCAGAAGTCCTAGCTCTGCCTTTTGTTTTAAGCATTGCTTTTGTGCTTTTTAATTACTAGATCGAAGTAAAAGAAAGTGACCGTAATACAGCATGCAATGTTAACAAAGCAACGTCTCGAAGAGTAAGACTAGATTTCTTTCTTACCTTAACGCTTGGACATTGCTGAACGGCTGCTCTAGCGACAGGTAGCAGAGCTGGAATGGTGATGAGGAATCGCGACTTAACGAGACTCATTGCATCCTTCAGCTCACCTGTGTTTAATTGAAGGCCTCAGGCTTCAATCATCAGAGAAAACATTGGCCTATGTTTAGGCCTAAGCATCTATAAAGCGCTGGAATTATTTGGTTATAATGCCGCTGTATACTCTGTTAAAAGTGTAGACCAGTTTGTCTGAATCTTTTGTGTAGATGATTGTCCACCATTAATGTGGATGTTTTTGCAACAAAGTGTGGACAAGAAGTATAGCGTAGGCAGCTGAGTCATCTACAATAATTCTTGCACAGAAGGGTTTTGCCCAGGAGCCAGATCTCAGCAATAGCTGTTCTACACACAAAAGTTCACACCTTTAGACCGATTCTCTACACCATTTTGCAGTAGGCCTACGTACAGCTTGTAGCAGACTCAACTCTATTAAGAAAAGAAGAGGGAACTTTAATAACTGAAGTATTTATGTGGCATAGGATTAACTACCTGCAACAGTTTAGTTATAAATGAATTTTTTAACATATGACACTTTACACGATAATAGTTTAAAACTTCATAAAACATTAAATTTCAACACTTAGTGTTATTTACGAAGAATCCAATACTCACAGATCGTCATTTTTTGCACCCAGGAACACTTGTCAAGATTCTTTCGAATCTTTACGCGTTCTATCTTAGCGTGCTAAATACGTAACGCCAATCTGAAACAGCGTTCTTGTCGTTAACAGTAACATTATGATATGACCCCACACCATTTTGCAGTAGGCCTACGTACAGCTTGTAGCAGACTCAGGTCTATTAAGAAAAGAAGAGGGAATTTTAATAACTGAAGTATATTAAAGCAGACAATTTAATCAATTCTTTATTGATCACCATAATACGATCAGGGCTCTAACATAGGATTAACTACCTGCAATTTTAATACAATACGATATTAAATTTACGTTATTTACAAGAATAACCACAAAAAATTGACCCAGGAACACCTTACCCTTCTTTCGAAGCTTGCCCTATGTACAGTTCCAATTGAACAGCCTTCTTGTCGTTAACAGTAACATATGATATGAACTCAACGACAAGAGTTCGTTCTTCAGGTGCTTATGGTCCAGCAGACAGTTTACACACATATTAAAACAGACAGACATATAGAAGCAGAATGAGATACATATACGCCTATGCAAAGGCGGAGCCATAGTCATTGCGTACATGCATCCGTTTCTCAAAGCAATGGAACGTTTTTTTCCACATCATGGCAGTTTTGGGGGGAAACGTTGTCACACTTATCGAGAACAAGTTTCATAAAAATCTACCAGAATTGTCTGTTGTCCAGTGTGATGCTACATGCATAGTGTCTGGGGTAAAGTTGTGTCTGAAAAATATTGTCATTGGTTCATGTGACCACAGACTTCAAATAGCAACTGTCTATTAATAGGAATGCGAGATCCGCTCTAGAAAAAACGGTTCCGCGACAACTCATCTACAGACTTTTTGTCTACGACACTTCGTCTACAGACACTTCGGGCAAAGACACCAAGAATACAACAATATAATTCAAATGTAGCAAAGATACAGAGTGTGAGTATGTATGGAAATTCGGTAGCATGAAGTTTTCTGGAAATTGGCATTTGGTTGAGAAGATTTTAGAGTAAAACTGCACTTAGCCTATTTTATTGATAGAGGAGGCAGAGTTGTATTTTAGCGTATTGAATTATTTCAATGATTTTCATGATAACTGTAATGAATCCAGCTTCTATTTAAGCAAGATGCTTTTCATCAATCCCACTTCTATTTAACCTAAAATTATTTTCATCAATCCCACATCTATTTAGCAAGAATTCTTGTCGTCAATCCAACTAATATTCGACCAACGCTGTTTAACCCATGCACTGGCGAGTCATTTACGAGCTTTATCATCAATCCAGCTTCTATTTGAGCAAATAACTAGTTTCATCAATCCCACCTCCATTTAGGCAAACAATTATTTTTATCAATCCAGCTTACATTTACAGCAGACACATAAGAGAAATAATCAAATACGCTAAAAGACTCGGCCGTCAGCATCATGAATTAAATACGTTAAAATGCACTTTTACCGTTTCAGATAGGCTATATATCTACCAGAAGAGACTGTTCTGGGTTCGGCCGGCGCCAGCTGTGCTAGAACGATCTGCCTGTCATGGCATTCATTGCTGCACGCGGTCACCAAATCACACTTTGCATTTATTTTATTGCTTCTCACACATAGGCCTATTTTTAAATGGAAAGATAAGTTTACCGTTTTGGTGGATAATTTTCGGAAGGGCTAAATAGCCAGATAGGTCTACTGAAAAGCAATGGGAAAGGCAAGTCATTCACCACAGACACCAAAGCATCTCTCGTCTGAAGAGGAACACATCATAAACTCAATAAAGCACTAAAATCATGATCAGCAAAAAAGTCAACATTTGTGGCCTTTTCAATCTTCTGGATAGATCTGCCAATGCTCCACTACAACTCTCAAAACCTTGTCAACAAACTAGCCGTCAATCAGATGAATTGCAGTAGTCAAGGTAAATTGTAACTTACATTGATCTTTATTGAAACATTCTTCATTTCTAGATTTGAATAGTTGTATATTAGGAGGCCTACCAGTTCGTGTAAGATGGATTGACTGGACTAAAGATGGCACCAGCTGATCCAATAGCAATCGTTGCAATCGCAAATTGAGGACAGTTGGGACTAAACAGCGTGACGACGTCATCTCTGCCGAGGCCGAGTTTCACGAAGGCGCTTGTGACCTTTGCAACTGACGTATGCAGCTGCGAATATGTGGTTTCCTGACCAGTTGTGCCATCTACCTACACATGAACGAAGCAACTCAACAATTATAATTAACTTGTAAGTACAATTAAAATTCAAGGGATTGTGTATATCAGGACTGTATGTTGATGTTGTTCCTTGTACAAGTCATTCTTTGCTTCATGGATTTGCTTGTATACATCTAAGCAGAGCTAGGCCCAAATGTATACCATCACAAGGTATGCCTACATGTATACCAGCACAAGGTATGCCTAGATGTATACTAGCAAAGCCCAGGAGGTATGCCTATATGTATACCAGCACAAGGTATGCCTACATGTATACCAGCACAAAGGTATGCCCAGGTGTATACCAGCACAGGTAGCCTAGATGTACAAGGTATGCCTAGATGTATATGACTTTGTATACTAGCACAAAGGTATGCCTACATGTATACCAGCACAAGGTATGCCTAGATGTATACTAGCACAAGGTATGCCTAGATGTAAACTAGCACAAGGTATGCCTAGATGTATACTAGCAAAGGGAATGCCTATATGTATACCAGCACAAGGTACACCTAGATGTATACCAGCACAAGGTATGCCTAGGTGGATACCAGCACAAGGTACACCTATTACCTAGATGTATGCCAGCACTACGTAGGCTTACATGTATAGGCCCTACTATGACAAGCCTTCCGACAAGATAAGGCTATTTGCATACCAGCACGAGGTAAGCCTTAATCTATACCAGCACAAAGTAAAAGCCTATGGTAATATAAAGTCATGCTGATTTATTAATTCACATCTCTTTAAACAGTATCTATATAGCAGAGGCATGGCCTCGGTTGAAGAATAGTTCGGCTGATGCACAAACATGACAGCAATAATTCAACAATCCACCAATGATCTACCCATCCGATTTAATCCGAACAACATTGTTATAATATATGCAGTGATGAGAGGCTGTATAGACTGACTTACCAGAGCCGTTGAGTTGCTGTATTTTGGGAATTTGTCCATGAGGAAATGAGACAGAGAAACGTTCTCTGGAATATCTACATCCGGATAGGGGCTTCGGATGACATAGTCATTGGGGCCTTGATGTAAGTCTGAATGGCCCTTGTTTCCATTGTTCACATGCAGTTGTCTCAGGCATAATAGCCGAGCTCGACTGAGGCGATCAATGAGGTGATATCTTGAAGCAATGTTCCTGGATCCACGACTTATTAAGGATGACTGAGTGGTTGCACTCAACGACCTTTGGCACAGTAGGAACTCTGTACAGAGTCCCATCCCATTACCCATCACCAAAAAGATCCTGCTGAAAATTTATTGATCGTAAATGTAATCAGATGCCTGTTAGTCTGTCATTTAGATTGACCATAATGACAGACAGAGAGCGCTGGAGAGAGAGAGAGAGAGAGAGAGAGAGAGAGAGAGAGAGAGAGAGAGAGAGAGAGAGAGAGAGAGAGAGAGAGAGAGGAGAGAGAGAGAGAGGAGGGAGAGAGAGGGAGGAGAGGGAGAGAGACGGAGGGAGGGATAGAGAGAGAGATAGAGACAGAAAGACAGAGAGAGACACAGAATTTTTAAGTACATTATGAATAAAAGAATGAGAGTTCTACTTCTACGAAAAGTCTATGTGAGAATTCAACAAATCACTGACAATCACATGATTCTTTAAAAAGATGACACTTCACAAAAAATGGCTGAGTATTTTTGGTGACAGCCATTAACACTTAACAGATTAACAGGAAATAGACGCAAATCAATAGATAGACCTAGTTGATGTAAACCGACGTCGTTATATGCACTAAAACAAGAAGTAAATTTATGAGGAATAGAAATGATATAGAGCATAACCATTACATTTAATTCAATTCAACTGAATTTATTTGATAACCAAAATTGCCGCCACTGGAAATAATGGAGACAAGATTACAAGAAGTGAGACAATCTGGTTATACACAGGAAACTAAAGGGATCATGGACCCCGCTAACCAGGGTCCCTGTGTAGAATAGGAAGCAATGCGACAGCGTATACCGATATTAAAATAGTCGCCAAACAAGTAATAAATACAATTAGACAAAGAAAACTCTTAACTAATGCCTTAACTAAGAGCTCAATCATTCAAACTCAGGAAATGTCTCAAGGTAAATAAAGGCTTTATGTATGCATGTTTATTATTATAACCCGGCGTTTGGCTGGCGATGAATCTTATGCACGAAGAACGTTCCAAAAATGGGATCAGTACATTGAATAGAGAATAATCGAGTAGCAGTATGTGCTTAGAGGGCAGTATTGTTTCAATTACATTGCAAATGTAATTCAATCAGGGCAGGGATAATTGCAATTACACCTGTAAATGTAATTGAATTACAATTACATTTACTTGATTAACCAAGTAATTGAATTACAAATTACACTTAGAATGTAATTCAATTACCAATTACTTTTCAAATTTCCTTTAAATAAACAGGAAACAAATGATTTACCCAATTTTTCGCATCCCATAATTTTTAATTTGTTTTGTTTTTAAAATCAATGAAATATCCAATGGGCCAGGGGTCGCAAAATTATTGTTATATACAATTAGACAATTTGTATTATAAGTTTACTAAGGTATCCGAAATGCAATTTAACAGCTATGATCCATTCAGACTCGAGTTATGTTTTGATTTTTAGGAGTAGAATAAAGGCAAAATTATAGTCTGTTATAGAACCCAGTTGATTTTGCCTGGGTGAATGAGTCAATTCGTCCAGCAGTGCTAAAGAGATGCTCAACTAACAGTGAACATGGAATAAAGATCTGTAGGCAGTAGCAGTAGGCTAGTTAAGAATGAATGCATGGCTGCATATAGTCTGATAGTGATGCTCAGCCCTTGCCCTGGTCTTTCAAAGTGTGCTGTAGGGCTTGTAAGAGGGGTAAAAAAATAGAAAAATGTTATACATGCAATCATAATGCAGACAGTTTATGCAATTAAACGGGTGGCCCAGGTCAACCCAGCAGGCAAAGCATCTTTGCTGACATTATCCAGTCATTGGTAAAATACACAACCTTCAAATAACAAATTGGGTAAACTATCGTTGTAGCGTTCTAAATGCAATTTTCAATTGTAAGGGTTTTACAATGTAATTCAAATTACAAATTACATTGATTAAACGAATTTGTAAGAAGTAAAATTACGAATAAGCAACAATTACAAATATTTCAATTACTGAACAACACTGTTACAGGGTAAATATATTGTATAGTGCTCAGTCTACACAATATGCGTATGACCTATACAGAGTAGGTAAATGCCAATGGTCAAATATACTCAGATTAATGCAGACTTTGCAAAGAAATACCCAGATACCCAGACAAAAGCGAAAACCCCAGATCCAGTCAAAAAATACCCAGCTGTGGCAACATAAGATTAATCATTAATTGGGTAATCTATCGTTTTAGCGTTCTAAATAACTGGCCATTGTATGGGTTTTAGTGTTGGTCAAATAGAAGTTGGATTGACGAAAAGAATTCTTGCTAAACAGAAGTCGGATTGATAAAAAGAATCTTTCTTAAATAAAAGCTATAATAATATAAAAATAATCTTCGTTTTTCATTTAATGATGACACACACACCGCAGTAGGCTATGATTACAATTTATAGTATGAACGGATGATCACAAGTTATTACAGGAGTCGAATTTAACTCTTTGGCAGCCATGAATGATTACAATTTATAGTTTGAACAGATGATCAAACCTGGCGCCCATCACGTCCTACTGTCCATTTTACCAACGCCATCTGGCTAATGAAAGGCTGAGTCGACCTTTGGGAGGGTAGCGGGAAGCGATCCTGCGTCCGTGCTGATCTTCTGCTCTTTGTGTCGCAGTCTTACTATTATTACCCTAAACCCCATGAACAGATTAAAAGAAATTCATAATTAAAAAGAAATTGGATTGATGAAAATAATAATGCTACAATGGGCGAATAATTTAGAAAAAAAGATAGATTACCCATTATAATTAATAATTAATTGTCGAACACATTTCGAAATTTCCGCCCGAGCCAACGATGCAGCATAGACTATGCATTAATGAAACCGTCATAGGAGTAGCAAGATAAGACAGGCTATATATATGGATGCGAAAAAATTACGCATTGATTTAAATAAACTACCTTTTAAATTGGCAATTTAAAGCATATCAGTCGTTTCTTAATATTTCTTAATGAATTTCAGTTTCTATTAATGTTTGGCTATTCCAGTTTTCGATTTAGTTTCAGTTGCTTCGCCTTTTTCAGCATCAGCAGTGGCGTAGGCCTAACTAGAGTCAACATGGAACCCCAGCAGACCAATGTTCAGTTAGGCTACTAACATTAATCATAATTTTAAGTAGGAATTGGTTGACATCATTTTTTAATTTGTTAGCGATAGATAGGATGCATCCATTTGATGCAGGCATTGAACGCAATCGAACTGTAAATTTGTCGTCGTGTCGGCTGATCCGTGAAGTCAGGGCCTGATTAACAATGTGGTGGCCCTGTTCAATTAAACTGTGGGCCCAGCCCCAGCCCACAGAATCACGACAAAAGGACACATAAAACGTGCGATATTCAACGAATCAACATTCGTCTATTATTAATTCGTGCCTTCTTTCTCTTGGTACAATATCAGCAGGCCTAGGTCTTATAATATTATTATCCAGTCACAGTGTTAAAGCAAGGATTCTATATTAAACAATTGGTTACTCGTTAAAATATCGTGTACTTCCGGTTTGACGAGCCTCATGGCGATGCGGGTGTAAAGGTCTTGGACATGAAAAAGCGTGGATGACCCGATGTGGTTCAGCGATTAATTGCACGCATTGAGGAAACGCAAATCAGGATTATTTTTCTTTGTTTCTAAGGATAAAAGAAAGGTTAATAATAATAGGCTCGTAAAGCTATTTTTACTGATCAGTTAAATAATCTAAAGTCGGAGATAGGCGTTTAGCATGGTAAACAAGGTTCTACACCTTTGTCGCTAGGTTAAACTGTGATTTTCTCCCCAGCGCCTCAGAATCCACGACAAAAGGTCCACATGTTAAACGTGTGATATTCAACGAATCAACATTCGTTTATTATGATTACGCAAGCTGTAATTCGTGCCTTCTTTCTCTTGGTACAACAATCAGCAGGCCTAGGTCTTATAATACAAATTATTATTAGGCCTATAGGGCCTCGGTCTCTGTGCCAGTCTATCCAAGTGTTAAAGCATACATCTTTTACGGTTTAACAATATTAGAGCAATGCCCACAATTTGTAAATAAATGTAGACCTTCACAAGTCGCCCATAAAAGAAGGCCCATGATGTCATGAAACAGTATAGTTCCTATCATTACAATAGACCTGTGCGATCATTAAAGTAGGCCTAAACCTGTGCGAACGTCGAGTATATTAAAATGAATAGTTTGGAATAATTAATTTTTGGTCTGAGAATTTTTTGCCTGCTTTTACTATTAGACTTAACAATTTGTTAAGTACAAAAATTAATAACAATAATTACAAAATATTGAGTTTTTACCTTTAGCATAATTATGTGTGGGGCCCCTAAAGTGTGGGGCCCTGGGGGCCCCTGATGGGCCGAACATGTTCAACATGCCTTAATCCGCCTCTGCATGATGAATTGCGTCTGCGAATGCCTGATAAAATGGCCAGTTTGCTCTCATTGGATTTTTCAAAAGCTTTTGACTCGGTCAGACATTCATATCTGGCCGAGCAACTTGCTTCTCTCCCAATTCCTGATCACATTTTTAATTGGATTTTGAATCTACTTCATAATCGAAGTCATTGCACTAGGTTTCGTGGTGTAGACTCTAACATCTTCTCTTGCACGAATTAATGCGAGTATTATTCAAGGTTCCGGTTTGGGCCCGATGGATTTTGTAGTTGCAATCTCAGACTTAAAGCCAATCAATAAATGCAATCGCATTTTAAAATAGCAGGTGATTGCTATCTCGTTGTCCACGCATCAGGTAGCCTATCACTACAACTGAGATGGAGCTTGAGCACAATTAGTGTGTGTGCACATGCTCATAGTTGCAACCTCAACCTTAACTGAAGCAAGTCCAGTTAGATGATTTTCACGGGTATGGTCCCCCTCCTCTAAAAGATATCGCACGAAAGCAGACTAAATATTCTAGGTGTCGAGCTTACAGAGAAATTTGGATTCTCGAGCCACATTAAACATCCGAGCATAAAAGCAAGGCAGTCTTTAACGTACTTCGGATCCTGCGGTCGCATATGGGCTCTACAGCATATTTGATGTGGTTCGTGACACTACGGTTGGTATACGATGCTGTGTTGCTCGCCTGTGTGGTGGGGCTTTGCGAGAGGGCTGGAATGGGAGGCTCTTAAGGAAATTATCCGAATGCTGGTGCGCCAGAGGTACTTACCTCTATCTTCTCCCTCATTTGACTCTTTGCAGCAATGCAGATACCAAACACTTTGTCTGTATTCTGCATAATCCTTGTCATGTAGGCCTATTCCATACATTGTTACCGCCGATGAAGCAATCTCGCTACTCCCTACGGCCACGGTCCCAGGACCGTGAGGTTCCCATGTTTGACAACCTGACTCAGAAATGCTTCCTTGGCCGGATGCTATACAAATAAACAATGTTTCCCTAGATCTGGCTATTTAAGCTCTTCATTCCCATCCCCCCTATAACTAGCCCACTCTTCCTCCCCTAGGTTCCTCTGATATACAATAACTTCTCTATTTCAATTCTTTCCTTGTATAGGCTATATATATAATTTGTTTCTTTGTTTGAATGTTTTGTTTGTTTTTATCGTGCCCATGTAGGCTACAGTGCTGTACGTTTGCTAGTGCTTCTCGATAAAGAATTTACTTACTTATTTACTTACTGATAACGTCGATTAATTCCAAAAGATTCCCTTCTTTCTGCATAACTCCTTACTCTCGTCGTGTCCGCGTAAAGCAATTTCTTCTGTGGCATCTCCAATCTTTCCCTCCTATCTAAATCAACTCAACGATTGTCCTTGCCCGGCTAAACGACTACATCGAGATCTCTTCTAACTCACTCCTCAACCGGTGAGTCAACCCCACTGGCTTCACGAAACACAACGTACACCACAAAAACTCAACATGTCTCTCTGTACAATAAACTGGTCTCTGCCGTCAGCCATCAGCACAGACGAATAAGGACCTACTTTCTAATTATTTTATTGATGTAATATATTATATCAAAATTTATAAATATGATTAGACATACGTCTATTAATGATTTTTCCATTTTCCGGGACTCTCGGTAACTTAGACAATCTCAAATTCCATGACTTTCCAGTACTTTTTGGAAAACACCTGTTTTCCAGGTTTAAGGACTTAAATTTTTGAAAATCTAATTCCATGACTTTTCAAGTTTTCGCGGATCCGTGCCAACCCTGATTTATTACATATTTTTAAATATATTTAAGCTTTCTCTAAAATTAATTCTATAGGTTATATGAATCATGGTCAGTTTGGACAAAGCTGATTTTGTTGACAATGGTTAGTTTTTTTTACATTGTCAAATATGAACTGAGCTTTTCTGACGGTCATTTGGAACTAATCTCTTCTTTCAGTATTCTCCGTAGAATCTTTCCACTGGCAGACTTAGGAATCTCAGACCGGAATTCAATTCCACCCACGAGTTTCTTGTAAGGAGCAACTCTTTCTGAAATATCAAATACAGGCACGTTACCAAAACACAATTTATGCAGCCTTCTCTAAAATTAATTCTATGTTAAAGATAATCAACGCCTGTTCATGTGGGCTGCATGCACGAGGCCTATTATATCGCTATACGTCGACGGACATCTTGAGATTTTGACAAGCAAACTATAACGTCCTAAAGCCGAGAAATTTCTGAAAGTCTTAAAATGAGAGTATTGCTTGAGAAAATAAAGTTACGCGTATTGCCTGTGAACGAATCAACAACATAGCCCTACTTCTTTCAGAAAACGCCAGTTAGTAAGTAAGTAAGTAAGTATATCCTTTATTGAAAACCAACTGCTAACCGCATTTTGGTGTATCAAAAGATTCATCAAATAAAAAAAATTAAGCCTAAAGCATCCGAGTGAATGTTTTACGAATCAGAGAGTTTGCCTTAGGTATAAAGTTATTCTATTGTGGGTGCCTGGGCGTAGCGACATGAATTCACGGGAGGCAGTACTCTTTCAGAATGTGCAGGGTTGCTGATGAAGAAAGAAACGAGATTGGAAAACACTTCGCTCCTTTCACACCAACAAGTATAAACACTGAACATTCAATTGACGCTTTATTGTCATTAATCTACCAGTAATTCCATCCCACTGTATTTATGAACCTAAAAGCCATTAAGAATCTAAATGAAAGTGTCCAATGTATAGGCCCAAATTTTGCACAATGACAGACTTTCTTATGAAGAGAATAGAATACGCTGGCTATAGTCACACCAGGAAACATACAAGAATGCTTCAATCTATGAGCAGTCGAACAAAAGTAGAGTTGCGCTATTGAGTAGACTAAGGGCGACTATATGCATGTAGGCCTACCCCCAACAAATTGTTTCAGTTCCTCAGCAGAGACTTTGGCCTGTGGTTTTAAAACTACGAAAGCTTTTGGTGCCTCTCCCAGCCTCTCGTCTTTTAGACCAATCACAGCTGCATCATGGACTGACGGATGACTCACAAGTATGGCCTCCAACTCGGCTGGTGCAACCTGCATTCAGAAATAAGAAGTCGTTCAGAGATGCAAAAATATCTCGAACTCACCACTTTCATATTAGTTAACGAGAACTTTACCTTGTTACCTTGTGCTGTCAGTTCTTTGAACTCTAGCGACCTTCATGATCAAGCCTCTCCATTTCCTTCTGTCCGCCGTCGCATCTCTCAGTTCTGCCAAATTCATTCCAGTTGTTTCATGTATCTCGTCCATCCACGAATTTCCTTGGTCGTCCTTGTTTTCTCCTTCCCTCTCCATATACTAACATCATTTCCTTTTCCAATCCTTCTGATCGCATGACATGACACAAAGAACCTCAACTTTGCTCTTAGCACTGTTTGTTGTAGTGTCTCTTCCTTCTCAATTCCGATACTCATGCGCACCCAATCGTTGGTCCTTTTCTCTTTCCATGATATTCTCTGCATCTTCCTCCATATCCACATTTCATGCATGCGTTAATCTTTTTCCTCATTTTCTTGGTCATTGTCCATGTCTAACTGCCGTATGTTACTGTTGGTATGATCAGAGCCTTCACCAATCTTTTTTTCGTGTCTATACTCACATGTTTGTCCTTCCATATTTTTTTCCAGACCATTCATTGCAGTTTTTCCTATCGCTACTCTACGATTTATTTCCATATCACACTTTCCCTCTTTTTCTATTACTGACCCAAAAACGTGAAGCTAGTTAATGTTTCTATTTCCTCTCCATCTACTACAAAACTGTCCTGCGCTCCTCTGTTGTCATGATCTTTGTCTTCTTTATATTGAAGTAGAGTCCTGCTTTCTCACTTTCACTCTTGAGTTCTTCTTATTAGTTCTACCAAATCGGTTTTTTACCCGCCAATAGTGTTGTATCATCAGCGTATCTCAGATTGTTCATTGTTCTTCCCGCTATCTTTATTCCTTCCATAGCCTCATCCATTCCCGCCTGCCTCATTATCCTTTCAGCGTACATATTAAATAGGAAAGGAGACAGAATGCATCCTTGCCGCACTGACCCTTTCCTAATCCTGAATAACGAGAACTACGAAACGAAAAGGCTTCGATTTTACATTATCGTCTGGGGTCGATTTTCTCATTACCCTATAATTATAATTAAGTCAATCTATTTAAAAGAACGATTATAAATTTTAAAAGCCACTGCATTCTGGCCATGATCATTAGCATATTATTCATGAACTTAAAGCGATACAAACAACAACGAAATATTTAGGACACATGAAGCTCATTTGACAATAACCCCAAATAGTTGGCTCTACAATGTCCAACACACCAATAGCTCATTAGGAATATTGTCATGCAGGCTTCATACGACATTGCTGCTGGGGACAATCTTGTTTTAAGATGACCGTTATATCTAAAATGCAGCAGTGGTAGAGAATTTCAACTTCTATGGTTTTACTTTTTCAAATTGCATCTGTACATCGATATACATGCTAAATCATGGTATTAAATGGTTTATCATGAGTCATTACTTGTGTTTCCGAAACTACATTAAGATGATATTAGGCAACTGATGTTCTCAGTCAGTCATCCATAGGTCTCTGTAGAATAGGCTATAATAAGCAAATGTAGCAGAATGCAGGCACCCTTCCATTTGAATTACGAAACTGATCACCAGTTCATGCGATTAGTAATAGTGATCAAGAGGGTCGGTCTGTATAATAATGTAGTTATAGGCCTACTAGCATATTATGGGTAATCGTTATGTCACCTACCTGAAGTCCTTTGACTTTAATCATCTCTTTGATTCGATCACTGATAATCATGTGGCCATCATTGTCATAATGGCCAACATCGCCTGCATCATAACACGAAATTTGTACAACAATGTAATCAGACGACATACGTTAAAACAGTAAACCGGTTTATCATGATTCACCCTATTGCCTAATTTAGCACTAAATTAAACACTACCGAGTAATCGTCTACTATAACTCCCAGCCGGACATTCCCAAATCAAACCCACATTGAAAGGCTTTCAGCTGCTGATGGATGTGAGGCAAAGTTACGATCTGTTGTTAACTTAGTGTGGCAATCTGTTCCCTACCTTATATACAATACGAACTCCTTACATCCCTCCTTGCTACCTGCATGCGATCATGTACCGGTCTTTCAGCTGAGCCACGATGCAGAACAGCTGTGGGCTCGCGTGCATCCCAAGCCATTAGCCCAAGGAATCGAATCGACTGCCACTCTCTCTTCGTTGCTCAAATTCACTTCCTTCCTTCAAAAGCAATCTAAAACTCACTATTTCTCCTTGGCTTTCAAGCACTGGGACATCTAACTGCATCTTCTCCTGGCGGCTAACTATCTGCGCCTCAGATTCACATTTCGGTGTGACCTTGCGCACGTTACAAATTTGAAATTTAGTTATAAATAAATTACTGAGGGTGCACAACAGTTTAGTGTTGGAGTGCAGGATTCTCAACCAAGAGGTCGGTGGTTCAAATCCACACCAGGCCAGAAATTTCAAGATTTCTGCTCCACCTGAGCCCTAGCCAACTCAACTATAACGAATACACAAACTATATACTATTTGTGGGAAGATAGGAGGAAGAGGGCTAGGACTGGCCAACTGACCTCATATGCCGAGGCTAAGAAAATTAAGTCACTAACACATCCTACCAATGGCTGCTACTCAAGTTAGCTTGATGTCCTCCTCTTCTTCCTCCTTCACCTCCTCCTCCTCCTCCTCCTCCTCCTCCTCTTCTTCCTCTTCTTCTTCCTCTTCCTCCTCTTCTTCTTCTTCTCTTCCTCTTCTTCTTCCTCTTCTTCTTCCTCTTTCTTCTTCTTCCTCTTCCTCTTCCTCTTCCTCTTTCTCTTCCTCTTCTTCTTCTTCTTCTTCTTCTTCTTCTTCTTCTTCCTCTTCTTCTTCTTGACTAATGAACTCACCAGATCAAAGCTTATAAAATGCACATTAATGAGATATCGAGATATATTTATTGTACAGTACTGTATTTACTTCTTTAATATGCTTGTGTTACTATAATAAAATAACACCTTTGCAGATGGGTGTGAACTAAACTCATTAATCGTAATTTAACATTTATTTAGCACCTTTACAGGAGACTATATTCAGAGGTTCTCCCGACCCAATAAACAAGATCCCGACGAAACAGATTGGTCTTCTATCGCTGACGAAATAGAGGCAAAAAGGGTAACGAGTTATGTCAAAGGTAACATCATCTGTACCAGAGCTTAGGGTCAACACTGCAACACACTTTGTCCCGTTAACTCCTCAACTTACGAGCATCAACTATGAGAAGACCCTCGCATACCTGGGCATGTCTCCGAGCAGTGAACAGGTCAATTACGTCATAACGTCAATATTATAATAGCAATACTTTGTCCTGAACAATGCCTCTTCTTCAAGTATTGACGTCTAGTAAGTAAATCTCACATTATATTATTCCTATTGAACGCTTGACTCAGAGATGTTGGCGCCCTCACACTGAAAATGTCCTACTGTAAGTGCCTACTTTGTCTATCCTCATAAATTCCACAGTATCTATCTAATAAATTACAAGTGTTCCAGTTTAATGTTATTGAACCTGTGTTTAGCCAGCCATCAACGAGTGTCTCAGCAGTGGCCTCTTTGTTTCCATAATATCCCATCATCACTTGTGGTCCACGTATGCATAACTCCCCGCTTTCATCCGGTCCCAACAATTTACGTGTTTCCACGTCCACGACCTGACAATCACAGAACACCAAAAACAAGAATAGAAAGTAAAGGAAATGCCTGATCTTACATTGTTACAAACAAATTTTTATATAGGAAATGTACATGTGCAAAACTAGACCACAGATGTTGTAAAGAAAGTTTCTCATACTCCGGAGCAGACGCAGAGCAGAGCCATAATCTTCAATCATTTGGGCCTTGAGCTAGTGTCGGATAAACCCATAAAGTAAAGCTATGGTAAGACACGGAAAGGCGTGACGAGGTAAGGATAGATAAGGTAAGGTGACGTAGGGTCAAAGAAGCGTGTGCAAATGGTTTCTGTTTCATACGTCATGGTATGACAGAAGGAAAGGCAACATTGGTCAACAACCTAACTTTATCGGTGATGAGATTAGGGGAGGGTACCCCAAGATTCAGTGTTTGCTCCAAATCACCTTTGCTGATGATATTACATATCCGCTACTTCATCCCTTCTTTAAACTGATCCTTCACCCACAATCTGGCAAACAATTTGCAACTGTAACATGTACATGTATGGCTTAAAGTAGACACTAGACTTTTGTTGACCTGCACATCGTCCCATCTTGAGCACAGGGGTGCCCAAAATGGGACATTCAATTATCAAATTCTTCTCCCTGCTAAACATTTCGATTTAATTACATCAACTCAATTTGCAAATATTACGCTAGAAGAGTGATGATTGCACTGTGAACAAGCGGTTTTAGCACATGCACCGTTATTGCACTGTACTCAACAAACATAACAAAGCTGAATAAACAGAGGGGCCTAATGTACGTGCCGCATTTGACTGAACACATGAGAGGCAAGGAAGCAGTACCTATCAAGTAGGCCTGAAGCTAGACTTAGCATAAGCCTACTGCCATGCCTAGGCTAAGCAAGATAACAGATAACAGTGTCTTTCGAGTCCACATGAGACATGGCACCACTGGGTACATTGTGGACACTGCATGGGTCCAGCTGTCAATGGGCGGTTCGTTGAAACGCTTTCCACTGATGCAGCATATGGCGTATTGTCGGCAGAAGAGGACAAAGATGGCTTGTTTACACGAAGTAGACCTAGGCCTAATCGTTTCTTGGTCGATCTCTTCTTAATTCCAGATGAGTTTGTCAAACACCAGTTTTTTTGGCGGAACGACATATCTTCTCAGGTTTATGCAGGCCCAGCCTTGAGTTTCTTTGCACGAAGGCTGTGTGGTTAGTCCTCATGGGTGGTAGTCGTAAGTACTGCCTCTTTGCTTCCCCTTAAAAATTATATTGATCTTAGTTTAACAGTGCTATCTAATTTTTTTAGCTACATCACTTTTAGACCAATTGGCACGGACTACTGGGTTGGAGAAAGAAAACAACTTAAGTTGACAATTTTCTATTGGAGATGCGACCACCCTACTCACCAGTCACAATTCAGCCAGAAAATCTTTTCAAAACTCTTTCTTTCGTTCTAATTATCTAAATACAGTGGAGTGCAATTACTCACTTTGAATTGAGTGTTGTTAACAGCAGGTCCAACTGTATGATATTTATTGCCTTTTGATTCATTACAATGAGTCAACGGACTGGTTTCTGTCAGACCATAAGCTATGGAACAGAAACATTGGCACAGATTTTTATAAAGTTCAGCAAAGCACATCATGAACATGAATAGTATATTGATAGTAATAATTTTGCCCGAGCCCGAGTAGTTCTAACCGTTCCAGACTTTTAACAATTTAATTAATATTGAGGTCCCTGAGGGATCATGTTTACCTCGGGGCAAAAAAATAAAATAATAATAATTACGACAATTTATATGGCGCCGTAACACGGCCATGCCGCTACAAGGGCAACCTATTGATAAGGTTGATCTAATATTTCAGATTGGCTCTTTACCCCCGGAATGTACTTAATTCCGCCCTCATATGCCAACAATCTAATGTACACTGGTTTAGCTTAAAGATCTGCTCCTCAATTCCGTTCTCCTCCTCCTGTGCTTCTTCTTCTTCTCCTCCTCCTCGTCCTCCTCCTCTTCTTCTTCTTTTTAACCTGTCTATATCAAATTTTACCTTATTTAACTAAACTGTAACTAAACTTTAACCAAACGTATCTTGAGTACTTAACTATAAACTCTGATTAATTATTATTCAGTCGTGAAAATTTTCTTCAGCATTTTACCTTATTTATAACGGAGTCACTGCCAAACACAGCAAGTAGGCATAACACAGTGAAACTATATAATTATGTTACATCTCTCTCTTTCGGGGAGGAGCTAGGATGCGATGGGGCCACTCCAGCCAAGTCAGATTCGAACTCCACGAACCGGTCAGGGAGGTGTTCATCAGGAGGGAGGGTATGCGATTCAAGGTGCTCATATCCCAAGCAGGTTAATAGATGTGCCACCTCTAATTCATCCACCTCAAGCTCAGGTACCAGAATCAGAATGGATTCAGTGGGGTCCGTGGTCCTCGGGTGGAGGACAACCTTCAATTATGTAGAAAGTTCTGGGTGCAGAGCAGGACCTCCCCTATTTGTGGATTCATTTAAGGTGTTTGTGTTTTTAGGATACCCGTCTACCCGACCTTCACGATCTTCAACCCGTGTGACGGAATTACTGCCTTCAGCCTCCTCCTCCTCCTGGAGCGTATCACCTCCTACCATTACCTCTGGGAACATGGACTTGAAATGTGGAGATTTCTCAGGGGCAGGATCCAACCAACGGGAGCGCAAACTATCCCTAGTACTCCAATTCCCTCGTCCTGTAAAGAAAACGGGGTTCTTCGTCTTCCGCTTCTCTCAGGATGGAGAGGCAAGGCGCGTGTCGCTCTAGAGGCGAGCGCAGGTAAGGCCTCCGTCGTCTATCGAAGGACTTCGCGTCTGCCAGCCGGCCACCTAGTCAATGTCACCCTTCCGGGAAGTACGATACCAGACAGTTTCAATAGCTATCTTTATTTCAACACCAAGCGATCATCACAACAGGCAAGACACGAGTAACCAACACACTAAGAACTCTATACTATCAAAAGCGGTGCTATATATACCTCCCCGTAGGCTAAGTTGAAACTGGACCGTAGGCTGAGGTGAGTTCAGCCTATAGGCTGAGTTGGTAGGCCGAGTTGGGTTCGGGCTACAGGCTGAGTTTTAGCTCGGCCTAGATCATCCGGCGGCGGCGACATGCCAAGTCAAGAGGCCGTAGGCTAAGTTGAGCTCGGGCTAAGTCCGTGCTAGGCCAAGTTGTGTTCGGGCTACAGGCTGAGTTGTATCCAGGTCATAGGCTGAGTTGGGTTCGGGCTACAGGCTGAGTTGAAGCTCGGCCTAGATCATCGCTGCGGCGACATGCCAAGAGGGGGGAACAGAGGTCACAGGCCGAGTTGGCAATCACCCCTAAAATTTGCCACATCCTCCCTCCGCCACAAAAAGATATGACCCCATATCTTCGCGAACCCCAAAGCCCCTGAACACAATAACAAAAACAGCGGCCAACGGGCCTTCGCAAAGTCCCTGTCAAAATGTCCAACAACTCGCGGGCAACGGCCCCTAAAAAATCTATAAAATCTCGCCAAGTCTCAGGCGCCTCACACAACAATTGTCTCAAATATCCCACAGCCTCGGGCCCTTCGCAGCCCAACTCCTACAAAGGAAAATGTCCCAGCAGCGTTCAATCAATAAAATTACTGGCAAATTAAAAACAATCACATCATAAAATAATGGCCAACGGCCCAGACGATTCAATGGCAACGGCCAACGGGCCAATCAACAAATTAAAATCAGAATATAATGCAGCCGATTCACAGCATAAAGCGCGATAAAAAGGGAAGCCATGGTCTCTCAACGTCTAGGACGTAGGGCTAACGCATTCGCAGACCGAAGTCTGGAAGGAAAAAGAGGCGAGAAAAAGCCGTGGTCTCTCAACGTCTAGGACGGAGGGCTAACGCATCAGAGTCCGGACCGACGAGGGGTGCCAGACAGCAGCACGCGACAAAGGCGCACACATCGGTCATCTTCCGTCGCTCGTAGACTCGCAGACATCGGAAGCCTCTAGCAGTAGCGGGCCGGTAGGCGTACCGTCCGCTTCGGTCGTCGTTCCGTATCGTCGACTTCAGAGACTGAAGGCATCGCGGCGCTCGGGCCGGGTGCGTCAAAGATCGGAGCGGCGGCTCCGCCCGTCTCTTCGGAACTGTCATCGTAGCTTGGTCGCAGCTTATCAATGTGTGCAATGAAAGGCTTCGAGTTCCGGGTCCTTCGAAGTCGATAGTTGACCGGCCCGGTCTTCTCCATCACGTAGAAAGGTCCGGTTTACATCCGGGCCCATTTCGGACTCCGGCCCTGGTATCGTCGCGGCGTGTAATACCAGACGCGGTCGCCCGGGGCGAACGCGGCTGGTCGCACCTTGAGATCGTACTTCTTCTTGCGCCGTTCTGCGGAGACTCGCAAGTGTTCTCTCACCAAGCGGTAGGCGCTCTCCACCCGCTCAGCGAAGTCCTGGATGTAGGTAGAGTAGGTGCCGACTCGGCGGTCGTCATCCGGTGGCCTGCCATAGACCAGATCGATAGAAGCCCTGGTCTCCCGACCGAACATCAGGTATTTCGGCGTAAAGCCCGTAGCCTCGTGCAGCGAAGCCCGGTAGGCGGCAAGAACATTGGGTAAAACCTCGTCCCAATCGCGCTGATGGATGCTAATTACCTTCCCCAGCATGGCATTCATGGTCCGGAAAAGTCCCCGAAACTGGCTTCCCACTATTTCCTTACACTTACTAAACCTACAACTGATCATCAGAAATATCAAGAGCAGCATGATACTTATCGATCGTTCACCTCCATGGTCGTTACTCGCTAATGGTCTGCGCCTAAAGGGCGATCTTACAGGGCGCGCATCTCCCGTCTCGATCTTATGCGTGCTTACCGACGTTCTGCCTATGTCCCTATCAGTCGCGGAAAATACATCTCTATATTCCACTAGCAAAGCACTTAGTCGTTCCCGTATCTCAGGCGGCACTTCTACGGGCAAATCCGCTAACAATTTATCAGTTGGCGAATCTTCGCCGACCGCGTCCACGTTCGCGCGGTTGGTCTCACCCAATTCCACTTCTACCGGGTGCAACTCTCCTAAGGGGCGGTCCTTGGATAACAGGACTGGGTTTTCGCTCAGGTTCACCACCCTTACCCGAGCATCTGCGTAGTCACCGACAACTACGCGGGCGAGATGGACCCCGGGTTGGATTTCCTTAGCCTTCGTCATCCAGGCTGGCGCTACGGTCGTTAAATCACCAAACATCGTCTTGACCGGTATATCCCGCTGGGACTTAGGGGACACTAACACCTCCTCGGCGACGATCACGCGCCGGCACCATATAGATCCATTAACCTTAACCAGGGAAATACGCCTGTGTCTTACAAATAAAGATCCCATACCAAACCCTAAGCGGCAGCGATGTTCTCTCAGCCAGTCCATACCTAACATGGGCTCAGAAATCTGATCAGATACCAGGAAGGAAGTATGGATATAAAAATCCTTCATAACCTTAATGGGCACCCGCACCTCACCCATGACATTTATATCGGACCCATTAGCAGCCATCAAGAAGCGATTGCAAGAGCGAAGTTCTAACCCGTCGACAGTAGATGAAGGCACCAGGCTGACTTCCGAGCCAGTGTCGATCAGGCATAGCTGCGATCGTCCGTTGATTTCTCCGCGGATGTAGACTGCGTTGCTCGTAGCACGGTCCGGCATTCTTGGGCGCGTCGTATGGTTCATGACCACCTCGTCCGGTGGCGTCGAGGCATCAGGCGGTCCCGTTCTGGCGGTTCTGGCGATTCTGGTATCGGCGAGCTTGTCGGCAGTTACGGGCAATGTGACCGGCTCGTCCGCAGTTGAAGCAGGTCATTTCACGTCGCTGAATATCCGAAAGGCCCGGGCGGTCTCGCTCAGGTCGGATTTCATGACTCGGTTCGTCGGTCGTCGGCGGGCTTCGTCGAAGCACGCGGAATTGTTCGTCCATTCTTTTCTCCATTTCTTGCTGCCATTTCCGCTGCTCATCTCGCTGAGTATTCAAGAAGCGGTCCATCTGAGCCTGAAGCTGAGCGCTCAGATCGGTCTCTTGCGTCCCTCGCACTCGATTTGGCGGTCTGCGGCGATCATCGGCGTCGTTCGTCCGTTGGTAGGCCTCCAGACGCAGTGCGGTCCGTTATGCCTCGTCCAGGTTCTTGAGTTCTCGCCCGCGTACTTTGAGCGAGAGCTCCCTGTCTCTCATCGCTTCCAGGAAGGCATCCTTCGCGATGATCTGCGTCGTCTCGTTGGAAGGCACCGGGTAGGCCAAGACCACCAGTCGTCGGATTTCATGCAGCAGGTCACTCAGGTTTTCTTCCGGGCGTTGACGGCGGTAGTACAGCTGGGCGCGGAAGGTTTCTGCCTGGCCTTCCGTCCCGTATCTCTGCCGAAGGCGTTCGACCAAATCTTCGTAACTGACGCTCGGTTTCCCAGAGAAGCTGTGTAGCGGCCTTCTCCAGCGAACATCGCAAGTAGTCGACCCGGTCCGTGGCCGTCCACTTGTTGTGCCTCGCGCAGACCTCGAACTGCACCAGGAATGACTCCAACGAGCCCGTCCCATCGAACTTGCCTGGTTTCATCGGCGTCGGGCGGCTTCGCAGCAAGTCACTGACATCTTCCATCAGATTCGGCGTCGAAGTCCCCGGGTCGTTCGGTCTTTCAGTCTCCTCGCGGAAACTCGCTTTCATTTTCGTCTTTTCCGTCGTCGATTCGCCCGTCTTTCCCCGGAAGCTCGTTCTCTCTGGTTTCACGGTCATCTCTCTTCTTCCCTGTCTTCTCGGAAGCTCGATCTCACCTGCCCTGGGTCATCGAAGCCGATACTTTCCAGCAAACGGCTCCCGTCCGGCGGCCCGTCCATCATCGTTCTTTTCGCGGCTGGCGTCGACGTCTCGGCAGGCGTGCGGATCAGACTTGGCATCGGGTAGGCTATCGTATCGTCGTCGTCTCCCTGGAACATCTTCGGTCGAGTCTAGCGTCGTCGGCGGCAGGAACTCTCCGACAAAACCCCACGGCTCTGGTACCACTGTAAAGAAAACGGGGTTCTTCGTCTTCCGCTTCTCTCAGGATGGAGAGGCAAGGCGCGTGTCGCTCTAGAGGCGAGCGCAGGTAAGGCTTCCGTCGTCTATCGAAGGACTTCGCGTCTGCCAGCCGGCCACCTAGTCAATGTCACCCTTCCGGGAAGTACGATACCAGACAGTTTCGATAGCTATCTTTATTTCAACACCAAGCGATCATCACAACAGGCAAGACACGAGTAACCAACACACTAAGAACTCTATACTATCAAAAGCGGTGCTAAATATACCTCCCCGTAGGCTAAGTTGAAACTGGGCCGTAGGCTGAGTTGGGTTCAGCCTATAGACTGAGTTGGTAGGCCGAGTTGGGTTCGGGCTACAGGCTGAGTTGTAGCTCGGCCTAGATCATCCGGCGGCGGCGACATGCCAAGTCAAGAGGCCGTAGGCTAAGTTGAGCTCGGGCTAAGTCCGTGCTAGGCCAAGTTGTGTTCGGGCTACAGGCTGAGTTGTATCCAGGTCATAGGCTGAGTTGGGTTCGGGCTACAGGCTGAGTTGAAGCTCGGCCTAGATCATCGCTGCGGCGACATGCCAAGAGGGGGGAACAGAGGTCACAGGCCGAGTTGGCAATCACCCCTAAAATTTGCCACAGTCCAATCTTAAGTAATAATCTACCTGGGGATTATCCACCCAACAAAAATTGGCAGCGATGGCGCACTCAACGCAACTACGCACTATTCCAGGAACCCGGAATCCTATCTTATTTTCTCTACCTAGTTCCTTCTACTTCACCCTTAGGACACCACTAAGTTCACCCGGAGTATATTACCACTTTAAATACAACTTTAGTGGCCGTAATTCGGGGAAATACTTATCCTGAAGGCTTAAGCAACATTTTAGTGCACCGCTTCGATCGCCATTTTTCTATCAACCACGCCAACTACGTCACTTCCTTCCTGTCCACTCTCAGATTTTATATAGCGCTTTATCGTTTTCGTCACAATTATAGAGCTATTAAAATTGCTAAAGGCTACACTGTGGATAATGACAGTAGAATATAAAATTTTCTGACTTTGTCAGTGAAGACTGAATTAACAACCTTGCCGACAAATGAACTGATTCTGGAACCTGTTGACTAGTTCGTTGGTGATGCTGACTGAAGCTGGCGCTCCACCAACAATTACATCTCGCACCGAAGAAAGATCGTACTTGGCAACCAACAGATTTGTCGCCAGGAAAAGCGACAGAGGTGGAACGACGAGCAGGAAAGTTGTCTACATAGCGTACATAATAATATTAAATACAATAAAACAAGAGCAAGAATAGACCTAAACCTTTAAAATAATTTTTTTTATAAGCATACCCTGATATGTTAGATAAAGATAACTAAACACCTAAATAGTACCTAATTAATGTTATCATCCGCATAGGTTTTCTAATATTTATATGCTAATTTAATAAATGTGTTTTTCCGTTGCCTTCCTCACACACAACTGTGGGTGAGCAGCTTGTCCAGGGCAGAGGCTTCAGATATATTCGAATCTGTGACCTTCGGTTACACGGCGCAGAACATACCGTTACACCAAAGCGTCAAATGCCAAAAATGGTAAGTGTATATTTGAGGCGAGTGACTTAGTCGCCGCCGTTTGGGCGCCGCTGTTTGGGGGTTCGTGTACGTAGAGTGGGTATTCATTGCCTGCTGGTCGGTTGATCAATGCACCACCAGCGACTGCCATTCGAGGTAACAGAATCTGAAGATCTGCGTCGCTCGAGCCTTTTCGGCTGAGATGGAAACCCTGTTCCGTTGAATGTCTTCAGTAGGCATGGTTTGATGAAGCCTGTCTTATTCTCTGTCGCGAGGTCAGATGAATTAAACGATGATTCAGATGCAGGAAGATCATGTTGTCTGGATCCATCACATACGACCAATGCATGGGGTGTTAAGAGAAAAGGAGATGACTTACTGGGAAAAGAGGTGATTGAATGTCACACGAACAGTGCGAATTCAGACAAAAACAAGGCATTACAGGTCGGGCGAACGAGCCTATAGGTATCGGGAGTGGTGTAAGCTGAACAACAGCTATGAAAAGGGAGTGCGTCTGGTGGCAAAACGCCGATTAAGGATGTAAGAACACCAAAGAACGGACAAAATAACAAGTGTGGATAAACCTACCACAAATACCGAACCGCAAACAAGAAGGCAACAAAAGTACAAACTTTAAAAAAATTAATTAAAACCAAAACTTGGCATGTCGCAGGTATAAGCTGCCATCTTGGACGAGAGCCAATCCCAGAATATTATTACTATTATTTATCTGTAAAATCAAGTTATATAAGATTAAATAACATTTAATAGCCTTGTGACACTGAACTATTTAACTTAACGCATTGTTCCATAGTTTCACTTTAATTTCTATCAAAATGTGATACTTTCTACACCCATTTCAATCCACCTTTACACTTACTTCGTTCTCAATTTTCAAGACCATATTCGACCTTTCCTTACTTCAGAACCGCCTGAAGCATTGCCACTTACAGACACTGCAAAGCGTTCTTTATCTCGAATCCCCTCCGAAACGAAACCCCTCAATGTCCCCAGAACACAATCGACCGTGCTGTCACCACAATACCACATAGCCCGTCTTCCAATCGCCTCACTGGCTCCACCGTAACATCTCCAGTGGAGGCGCCAGGATTTCAGGTTGGGGGGGCTAAAGCTCCAAGCCCTTCCCTTTTGTCCCCTCCTCCCTGTGATTTGCAGTGATTTCCCACTGTTTGGGGCTGAGCCGCAGTTAGGACGCTAGGCCCCCCCTATCCCCTCTGGCGCCGCCACTGAACATCTCCCGCGCTGTACTCCTCCCTCCCTGAAATTCCTTTAACTCTACTCCTTCATCTAAAAACAGAGTCAGTGAGTAATGACTTACTCGATATTTCTGTATCGATTCCAGAAACGAGGCAGGTTTGAAATTTGGAAGAGTGACAATTTTCGCGCCACTGGCCAATCCGCAATTCATGACAGCCGTCAAACCATAGATGTGGAAGAATGGCAGTATGCCCAACAGACACTCTACGCCTGACTTGTAGCCTACACTAGTTTGTCTTTCTCTGTTGAAAGTAATCAGTGAGCAAAATTATGGTTTTCAATTTCCAATATCTGTTTACTCACAAGTTTTGAATTAACAGTAAATATCATCAACATAAGTACAATGTCATGATTGGGTACACATTAGGGTGGTTCTTAAAAATAAAAATGTGAAACTAATGTTCGCCAAGGTTCCATTTGGTTCCATTCCATCCAGAAACATCACACAAAAAGTTGTATGAAAACTTTTTAATATTTAGGACTGCCACAACACCATCAAAGTTTCACCCTTTATCAAATATAGGAGCACTCGAACAGTAAGCATAATAGTTTTAATCAAAAATGAAAAGTGAACACTTAAACCAGGAATAAATTCAACTGCCTGTTCATAGGTCCAGATTACAGCACAATTACATTTATTGCATGCCTGGTTACTAGTGATTACACTGATTAGTGATTAAAATTATTTATTAGAGTTATTATTATTATTGAGGAAATGGTAAAAGTTAATAACTTCTACAAATATGGGCATATTCTAAAAATTAACACATCATTTTATTCAGTTTTAAGAGCTCTTTCTAGCGGTATATTGAATGGCAGTTAATTAGTTTTCAATTAGAATATTTTACAAGAAAACCTACAATTTTCTCGAAAAACGCTTTGTCTCGTAACTTTGGCCCTCTGGTGAGGGTGGAAGACATTAATTTTTTTTAAATTTTGAACAGTGTTTGATCCATGCCATTAGGCAACTTTTGGTTGCTATTACTTTTCGAATTTCGAATTTTCGCTTATTTTCAACTACACCCTTTTGTGTATGCTTGTTTGAATAGATTAGTGGTTATCGGTCTCAGGAACTCACGGATCAAATACCACTAAAATGCCAATAAAAATAAATAATAAACAATCAACGAGAACATAAACATTGTAGAAATTATTTTTAAGTTGTGCTTAAGTAAAATCATCCAGCTTTTCTGTTAAAAACTAAACATAGGTCCAAAAATGCGAATCAAATACTTATATTCGAAATGACGAAAATTATCTGTAAAAGTCAAAATTTCAAAGACGTTGTGGCAGTCCTAGATATTGTACAATCCTGATAATTTTTGGGCTACATTACTTCCAAACCAATTGACACGGAATGCCGGGTTGGCGAAAGTAAACAACTTACATATTGTGAAGGAATTTGCCTTTATTTAATTTAAGGTAATTAATTTCTTTATGGATGAGACAGAGACAGAGAGACAGAGAGAGAGAGAGAGAGACAGAGAGAGAGAGAGAGAGAGAGAGACAGAGAGACAGACAGACAGACAGACAGACAGACAGACAGAGACAGAGACAGAGACAGAGACAGAGACAGAGACAGAGACAGACAGAGACAGAGACAGAGACAGAGACAGAGACAGAGACAGACAGAGACAGAGACAGAGACAGAGACAGAGACAGAGACAGAGGACAGAGAGACAGAGACAGAGACAGAGACAGAGACAGAGACAGAGACAGAGACAGAGACAGAGAGAGAGAGAGAGAGAGAGAGAGAGAGAGAGAGAGAGAGAGAGAGAGAGAGAGAGAGAGAGAGAGAGAGGCTTGATAAGTAGACTTAAAAGGAACAAGGCTGACAGACTGAATAATTATATTATTAGACTACTTTTAATTCTTAAACAAATTTTAATTAACTAGCACACACAATAATGTCAAATCATACCGTTGTCAATTAAATGGGCAAGCAATCTACGTTTGAACTGGTTAATGCTCATTAGGCCCCGTATAATATCGTTTGGAATACTATCCCAGATTCTCGGGCCTGCAGCATTTTTAATTTGATTACCTACGGGTAGGCCTATTAGTATCGGAGTATATGGGTCTATAATTTGCTGAAGAACACACAACATAAAGAATAGGTTCAGACGTGGATTTAAAATAATTGTTAAATGATGAAGGCAGTTGATAATTATGTGTATTCATGCATCAATTCACAAGTCTGTTGAATAGTTATCTGGTCAAGTCTTAGGATGCGTGTTTTTAAAAATGCAAAGTCCGTGGAAAAGTGCTCTGATTGATTGGTAATAACACGAAGAGCTCTCTTTCGGAGGACATTTAATCTTTTTAATCTTGATGCATAGTTTGAAGCCCATATCATATTACAATTAGTTAAACATGGATGGACAATCGAATAGTATAGGCTAATTCGTATGTAGGTAGGCAATAAGAAAGCAACTCGAGACAATATACCTATACCTTTGGCCATTTTAGACGAGATATTTTTAATATGGTCGTTGCATTTTAGGAATTGGTCCATGACATCCATGTACACTCCAAGAACAGCCGACATAAGCAGAGGTTCTAGATGGAACAGCAACCTCATGCATGACGGGAATAACCAGAAAGCCTCTGACGGCTTATAACGCAGCTATTAGGGAGTGAGGAATCCGAGGTACAGGTCTTGAGGTATGAAGGAGTTGCCCGAGCAAACAGTTTCACAAAAGAGTTAGAATTTTGAACCGGATGTACTGGGGCACAGGAAGCTCATTTATGATGAGCACAGATGGGAGTCAACTACCCTGAGTTACCCTGCCAGAGATAACGCCACAGCTATGTGGAACAGAAAAATAATGGGGCTTTTGCTCTCGCGGCAACCGGTAGATAGAATTTCAAGTGGGCGCCCACCCCACGAAGGCGTCCAACCCACAAAGGGATTGAGCATTCCCACGACGGGATATTGACTGCCCCATCGTGGGAAGGCACGCAGCTGGTTGCCAGGCCGAGCTGACCCAAGGGCATTTGTGCCTCCGATTTGGCAGGCAATCGAGGCCAGGGACTCACTCGCGTACGTCGCCTTTCGGGCCGACCGCACTGGACAGACCTCCGTACTTGGTCTGAGATGGGTATGGCCTGTTCATGAACGCGGTGCCTAGGCTTCATCTATGCCCGGTGTCGTTGAACCCCTCGTTGTCGACCGGTTGTAGTGGCGAAACATGTTCGCTGTGTATGTTAAGACACGGACCGACATAAGGGTTTCGTCGTGAGCACTCAACCCCAGCTTGCGGAGGAGTCTCGACGATGCATGATGGAGTGCACCCCTCCAGTTCATGACAACCGCCCCAAAGACACATGGCTTGCCCGGATGGACAGTAGCCACCCAGTCGATGACGTCAAGTCTAGCGTAGTAGCAGACTTTTTCCTCATAAGGACCGCTCATATCATTACAGTCCGAGGTAATGGTGACATCAACGACATAGGCGACATCATCCACCAAGGCCACCAAGTCAGGCTTACGCCTCCCAGCTCTTGTAGGTATAATCGGCTCTTGGAGCACCGCGTGCCCCTTTGACTCGATCTTTCGGGATACCAGATCAAGCACCGAATTATGCCTATCACACCGGAGACGGTGGGTCCTCGCACAGCTTTGGGAGATGTGAGCCAGGGTGCCCCAAGCGTTGCACCCAGCGTCACACCATACTGGGCCCGTCCGCCGCCCGCGTGAGCTACGCTCTGCAGACGGCAACAGGCTCCCCCTCACTTTCACAGCCTGGATAGTCACCCCCCCGAGAGGAGGGCAGACCCATCTGTCACCCAGGTGTTAATATGAGGGGTTTGTCCCTGCTGCTTGAGGCCCCGACCATCCACCGATGCGTAGAGCTGGATCGCCAGAAGGTCGTTGGCGTCCTTACCGTTGCTCAGCACCCGACCGGCCACCCTTGCCGTCTTCGCACACCTCCTCCTTGCTCCCAGGAAGCAACAGACATAATTGAAGCTTCATTGCCATTAATCTGCCAGTAATTCCATCCCACCGTATTTATGAACCGAAAAGCCATTAAGAATCTAAATGAAAGTGTCCCGTGTAGCCCTATAGGCCCAATGTTTGCCGAATGACAGTGCCAGAAGACTTTCTTATGAAGAGAACAGAATACGCTGGCTATATCTACACCAGGAGACATGCTTCAAGCTCTGAGCAGTCGAACACAAGTACAGTTGTGTTACAGAGTGGACTGAGGGCAACTACACGTACCATCAACAAATTGTTTCAGTTCCTCGGCAGAGACTTTGGCCTGTGGTTTGATAACTACGAAAGCTTTTGGTGCCTCTCCGAGCCTCTCGTCTTTTACACCAATCACAGCTGCATCAAGGACTGAAGGATGACTCACAAGTATGGCCTCCAACTCGGCTGGTGCAACCTGCATTCAGAAATAAGAAGTCGTTCAGAGATGCAACATAATCTCGAACTCACCACTTTCATATTAACAAGAACTACCCCATAAGATGGGCTCTATAATGTCCGACACACCAAGCTCAGTAGGAACATAGTCATACAGGCTTCATATGACACTGATGCTGGGGACAGTCTTGTTTCAAGATGACCGTTATATCTAAAATGCAGCAGTGCTACAGAATTTCAACTTCTATGGTATTACTTTTTCAAATTGTATCTGTATATCGATATACATGGTAAATCATGGTAATGGTTTATCATGAGTCATTACTTGTGTTTCTGAAACGACATTAAAGATGATATTAGGCAACTGATGTTCTCAGTCATTCATAGGTCTCTGTAGAATAGGCTATAATAAGCAAATGTAGCAGCATGCAGGCACGCTTTCATTTGAAGTACGAAAATGATCACCAGTTCTCACCAGATTAGTCATAGTGATCAAGACGGTCGGTCTGTATAATAATGTAGTTATACCTGCATATTATGGGTAATCGCTAAGTCACCTACCTGATTTCCTTTGACTTTAATCAGCTCTTTGATTCGATCACTAATAATCATGTGACCATCTTTGTCGTAATGGCCAACATCCCCTGGATCATAACACAAAATTTACACAAGGAATGTAATAAGACAACATAACAGTAAACCGTTTTATCACGATTATTCAGTCACTTTCAGTGTACTGCCAAATTTAGCATCAAATTAAACACTAATCGTGTACTGTTGCTCTCAGCCGGACAGCCCCAAATCAATCCAGATTAAAAGGTTCTCGGCTGCTGATGGGTTAGAGGCAAAAGAAAGTTAGAAACTATTTGTCTTGAACAATGCCACTGATCAAAGGATTTATGTCTGGCACGTAAATCTCATTTTATGCTATTCATATAGGAAGCGTGCCTCACAGACGTTTGAACCCACATCTTAAAAATTTCTTTCTGTAAGTGCCTACTCTGTCTGACGTTACAATTTCCTCAGTGTCCATCTAATTATATAGTAAAATGTAGTTTAATGCAACCTGTGCTTAGCCAGCCATCAACGAGTGTCTCAGCAGTGGCCTCTTTGTTTTTATAATATCCCAACATCACTTGTGGTCCACGTATGCATAACTCCCCGCTTTCATCCGGTCCCAGCAATTTACGTGTCTCTACGTCCACGACCTGACAATCACAAAACACCAAAAATAAGTTCAGAAAACAAAGGAAACACCTGATCTTAACATTGTTTAAAAAATTATATAAGAAATGTGCGATTGCAAAACCAAAAAACTATTGGGAAATTTGTTAACCAGTTAATCGCCATATATAGATCACACGCTTCTATCAACATTAGTAATTGCAATGAAGAATATTTGGCTAAAGTGCACCATCACAGTGTACCGTTATTTCTATCCGTGTTTTGCCTTGCAGTAGATTAAATATTTCACATTTAATTAAATTAGACAGGTTACACCAGTCAACTTTGATAGAATTTTGAAAATATATCGGTAGAGCAGTTCGCTGACATAAAACATTAACTCTGTAGTCTCCCCCATAACCCCATATGGTACCAATTATATCATTACCCGGTAAGTAATAATAGGCAAGCAGCAACAATCCAACAACCGATAACCTTTTCTTATGGTTCGCAAGGCTTGACATAGAGTTATCGTAACAAATATCTTTTGATTAAACACTGTAGGAGAGCACTGTTGAAACTACAGAGTTCTTTATTCTAGGTCCAATTCCCTGATTTATGTTGTATCATCACAGCCAGAAAATCTTTCGAAAACGCCTTCGTTTTGCTTCAATTATCTACAATCTACATACTCCAGAATGCAATTACTCACCTTTGAATTTAGTGTTGTTAACAGCAGGTCCAATTGTATGATATTTATTGTTTTCTGGTCCATTGCAATGAGTCATCGGACTGGCTTCTGTCAGACCATAACCTATCGAACAGAAAGTCAGAAACCATTCTACAGACGTTTATAAAGAGATCAGCAAAACACATCATGGACATGACTAGTAAAGTTAATTTTACATTTCAGACTGCCTCTTTATTACAGCAGTGTACTTCCACCCTCATATGCCAATGTTAAGAAACATCAAGTTGCTAACACTCTATACACACGGCAGCTTAAAGATCTGCTCTTCTTTTCCTCCCTCCTCCTCCTCCAGTGTTTAATCTAGACGTCTCTTGGGGAAAGTTCGCCCCCAGCAGGATCGAGTCACCCCCAGCCTAAAAAATGAAAGAGATGTAATTTTGTACAGAAAGTGTGAAATTTAGGAAAAAAATTTCCCAGGATTTATCGTCTACCCCTGTGAAGAAAGGATCAAGGAGGGGAAAGGCGTAACGATTTTGGGTGGAAAATTCTCGTTACTATCCCCCCTCAAAAAAATTCTTTATGAAATTTTACCCTATTTAACTAAACTGAATGCTTTATCCAAACCTATCCTAACTACGTAATTACTGTAAACTCTTATTATCTTATCACAATAATTTTCTACAGCATTTTACCTTATTAATTTTATCATTGAGTCACAGCCAGCCTAACCATGTAGGCCTAAACAGAGTGAAACTGTAGGGCTATTAAAGTTGCTAAAGGCCATATTATGAATAATGACAGTAGCATAAACTACCTTGCCGAAAAATGAACTGATTCTGGAACTTGTTGACAAGTTCGTCAATGGTGCTGACTGAAACTGGTGCTCCACCAACAATTACATCTCGCACTGAAGAAAGATCGTACTTGGCAACCAACGGATTCGTCGCCAGGAAAAGCAACAGAGGCGTAACGATGTGCAGGTAAGTCGGCTACACAGCATACATAATAACATTAAATACAAAAAAACAATAGCACACATAGACCTAAATCTTACAAATAATTACTTTATAAACATACCCTTATAGTCAAAATGTTGTTCGCATATTTATAAATCTAGTCGTATCATTCACATACCTGCAAATGACAAAATCTATCTAGAACTAGTTAATTTCCAATTAATCAAACTAACTGCTCCATCTAAGTCTAAGAGAAGAGCCAGAGAGTAGTGACTTACTCGATATTTCTGTATTGTTTCCAGAAATGATGTAGGTTGGAAGCTGGGAAGAGTGACGATTTTGGCGCCTCTAGACAGTCCGGCATTCATGATATTCATCAGACCATAGATGTGGAAGAATGGTAGAATGCCCAACAGACACTCCATGCCTGACTTGTAGCCCATGGTATTTCTTTCTCTGAAGAAAGTAATCAGTCGACAACACTACGGTTTTCAATTTATAATTTCCGTTTAATCAGAAGCTTTGAATTAAAGTAACAATAAATCAATCACTAAAAAAATGTACTTGCAAACTACGCCTCATAGCCTCAATAACGTCAACATAATAATATACAACAGCCTTTCCTAACCTGGGTGCCGTGAACCTGTACAGTTCTAGTGGTGCCACGGCTGGATGGTAGAATGTTAAAAAAATGTAGAGAACTATTGATTATCACCACTGACAAAGGCCTGTAAGTATTTTTACAAACTTTAAAGTAGTCTAGACTAGAAATAGTCGCAACACTGCTTTTGAATACAATGAACGTTGTCTTTAAAATGAACTACCTGGAAGAAACGTAAATGAAATTAAAGCCAGATGCCATTGACCGAATGACCGTTAGTAACGGAGCCTTGCTGTGAAAAAGGTTGCGAACCACAGCATAGGGTGAACATAGGGCCAAAGTTCAACAGTTCTGAGACATTGGAATAACATTGGCCCAAAGTTGGAATTCTTTTTAGGATCTGACATTGGCCCAAACGCATTTAAAATTATATGAATAAGAAGAATGACTAATATTAGGCCTAAGCTTTAATTTCATGATGTGTTAAGATGTAAAGTATTTTTGTTAATAAATATCGATTCACAAATTTCAATATAAATATCGCTTAACAATTTTCTTATTATTGCTGATAGTAATGGCCACAGGTTAGCCATTGTTGCCCGCAAAACACATCATTCAATTTTTGTGAAATTAATTTGTACTTAATCAACAAGTCAGGTACAGGCTACATCGATCCGTTTTGATTTTGGATCGGATTGAGAGTTTTAATCAGAGTTTTTATAAGTTACATTTTCGATGAGGGCAGATGAGAGTACCCTACCCTCAGGTTCCCTGCCACAGAGCTGAAGGACAAAGAAGCAAAATTCCTTCATGCCACTCCATGTGAAAACTTCAAGCTCTGAGGAAGAATTCCTTTTGAACTTCTATTGCCTGATGCCAGAATCACTTCTTTGTTATGATTTTTTAAGAATCCAAAGAATGCTTCTATCAGTCCAGTTAAGAAGCAGTAATTAATCAGTGCTGTATAGGCATTTAAAAATTGTTGCATGATATTGTTGAATTGATCAATTAATATAGTTTAAATTCTATTTAATGACTGATGTCTTAGTTATCATTACTTCTCTCAATGTAATGTATGATTGTCTTTCACATTCTATTCAACAACGTGATTAATAATATTACACTGAGCATTGTCCTTACTTTCTGAAATCAGGGTGTTTTAAACAAACACAAGATGACACACAAATCACGGCAAGACTAACACAAATCATGATATGACTAAAACACAAATCATGGCAAGACCAGCTTACATACTTACTTACTTACATCATTCTCAGACAAAAAGGAAAAGTTTAGCTCTGCATGTAAATGTTGGATGTACTTGGCATCCAATAAAGTGTATTTTCTTCAGCTCAAGAACAAACACTCATTTTTAGCCCAATATGTGCGGAGTTATGGTTAGATGTGATGTATGATTAATGGCAAAAAGATACTAGTCTTACACGCAGTAATAAATTATTTGACTTACAGCATTTGTATTACATTTGCAACTAGATTGTAGTGTGAAAGCATGACAGCCTTTGGAAGTCCCGTAGTGCCACTCGAAAATGGAAGAGCAGCAACATTTTCTTTTGGCTGGAAGTCAATATTCTCTGGAAACTTGCTCATGTCATCTTCAAGAAGGCTCGAAAATGGACGACAATTTTCCGCTTCACCAAACACGATAATTTCCTGAAAATCAACAGCTCTGATTATGCATTATAACCATGATCTACAATGTTGTGGCTCACATTTTTTTAGTACTCTAATAATATTAATAATAATAATATTAATAACAATAATAATAATAGACTACTTTTTCTTTCAGCACTTATCTATAGCTATCCAGCGCTTCAATGCAAAGCACCTTTTCCATCAAAAAATCATCTGCGAAGATTAGCCATTCGAGAACAATGCTCCCCTAATTTTTACAATCCTGAGAGATAATATGTACCTTGGAAAATATAAAGAAAAACTCCACAGAAGATGCTAATAGTAGAAAAGATGACCAAAACCATGAAAGATGAACACTAAATCAATCAGATTTTGTTAATGAAAAAAACGAGTCTCATATTTAACTGAGAAATTACAGTTTTAATTGTAATACAGCATTCACACAGCACCACTCAAGTTCTGCTCAGAAACATTCCATCATTTTTAATTACTCATTTGTACCCAACTGTTGTGACAATGAGGCAGTAATTTAACTCAACTCTTCTACTTACCCACGTGATGGAAGACGACGTCTTCGTATGAAAATCGGCTGCCTGTGCTTACTTGGATAACTAATTTTCATGGAAGTTAATCATCAACATAGATACTTACTAAGTTTCGTTTTATAAAAAATTTATCAATTACCTGGATCAGCAAATCCAAACTCAGTTTTTATTGAGGAATTGTACATAGTTACTTGTACTTGGATCCGAGTGTTTATATCCCCATAAATGCCATACCACCACAAAATGATATACATGTAATAGCAAACCTCGAATCTAGACTGCCAACTGAATTCCGTTGAGCACACATTTAGGTTATCCTATGCTATGCTACCATTTGCAGTAGTCCTAGCACAACTTTTTTTAACATTTTAACGATGACAGTGTACTAAAAGTGACTGGGAAACCAATGCAGCTCATTGTTAAAGTGTTAAACATTGATTTCTTGTGCTTCTTAACTAATAGATCGAAGTTAAAGAAAGCGACCGCTATTCAGCACGCAATATTAGCAGAGCAATGTCTCGAATACGCTGCAGCCAGACTGCACGTCTTCCTCGGTACTTCACATCTCCACATACATACCTTTACGCTTGGACATTGCTAGAACGGCTGCTCTAGCGACTTAAGGCCACTAGCAGAGCTGACCGGCTTGATCTGTTCGTACCTGGTCGCGAACCTCATGCAGGAGTGGGTCCATCAATATGGAATGACCTTTGCAATTCGTAGCAGGATTCTGGAGGGAATTTCATCTCTTCGCTGCTTAAAGACCTTTCTCTTTTCTCGGGCCTTCAGCGCTCTGAATAGCTCCTGTGAGAAGCGCTTTACAAATGTTTTAATTAGAGAGTAAGACGATTTCTTACCTTTACGCTTGGACATTGCTGAACGGCTGCTCTAGCGACAGGTAGAAGAGCTGGAATGGTGATGAGGATTCGTGACTTAACGAGGCTCATTGCATTCTTCAGCTCACCTGCGTTTAATTGAAGGCCTCAGGTAACAATCATCAGAGAAAACGTGTGTGTAGGCCTACGCAGGCTACATGTACCTCAAATGTACTAACATTACTTGGTCATAATGCTGCTTTATACTCTGCTAAAAAGTGTAGACTACTTAGTACTTTGTCTACATCTTTTTATGGAGCTGATTGTCCAACAGTAATGTGGACTTTTTTGCAACAAAGTGTGGACAAAAACAGGCAGACGTAGTGTAGGCAGACGAGTCATCTACAATAATTCTTGCACAGAAGTGGTTTTGCGGAGGAGTGACCTCAGTAGTAGGTGTTCTACACACAAAAGTTCACAACTTTACACCAATTCTCTACAGTACACTACATTGCAGTAGGCATACATACAGCTTGTAGTATACTCAAATCTATTAAGAAAAGAGGAGCGAGTATTAATAACTTCATAAAGAACAGGATTAACTATCTGAAATTATACGATATTAAATATACGTTAATCACACAAAAACCCACAGAATATTGTACCAGGTACATCTGCACCCTTCTTTCCAATCTGCTTGCCCTATGTACAGTTCCAGTTGAACAGCTCTTCTTGTCGTTAACAGTAACAATATGAACTCAACAGACAAGCTTTCATTCTTCAGGACCTGTCTGCTGCTTTCAATACCACTGATCACAATATATGCAAATGTACTCCTTTGCCATCTCGAATTATGATCTTGATCTTGTCCCCAATTAAGGTTGGTTTGAATTTGCATTCCGTACACAATAAGCTTGTCAATCAACTTACTTTGAAATCATGTTGCTCATCACTTTACACTTAGAAGCATGCTCTTGCCTGAGGACAAGAATAGGTCATAGGGCTTGCCTTACTAGAAAATGTGGGGCATCATACCGTAAGTGGGGTATGGTGATCATACAGCTGTCAAAGGGTATGACAGGCAGATATTACTAGCACAGCTGATGTTGGTGTTGTGTCACATAGTGTCCATGGTGGAAAAGTGTCCAACTGCGCCAACTCTCGTTGCCAAGACAACATTTGGCACGATATGTGCAAGATACTGTTTGAGTAAAATTATGCACAGGCCAGTGGCCTGGGCAGTTAGACGACGACGTTTGAAACATCATGCTAAAGTTTGACGTATCTTGTTAACATAATATCAACGCTAAACAATATTTTTGTCCAAGGAAACGAGAAGCCCAAAAAGTGTGAATCATTCATTCATTATTTTGACGAATACTGATGTAGTGCGAGTTCTAATTTTAGAAACAAGGTAAAACTCTAGTTTACGTTGCCAAATTATTTCATATGGTCAATTTAAAATGGAAGCTGGATTGATGAAAATAATTTATTGCTTTTGGAAGGGCTAAAAATAGCCAGATAGGTCTGCTTTAAGCCTTAAAAGTAGGACTGGTACTGATTAAAACAAAATTTAATCGATTATCTCCAAAATTTAACTTTGATTAATCGATTAAATTCAATAAATTTAGCCAGTATCTGTTATGTAAAGCGCGATAAACTATCAAAAAGCAGTCTCTGAGTTAGTTACTAATTTTTCTTTCTAAAGCGCGAAAAACTTCAGTTGAACTGTTTATTGCAATGCAAAGAAGACAGTTAATTTTGTCACCATCTTCGACTTTTCCATCAGCATTTACCTTAAATGTAAAATTATAACTTAAATTTCCAATCAAAAGTTTCACATTATCACTGTTCACCATATTGTTTACCTCCGAAATGGACCGCTCGACATCATGAAATAAGTAAGAAAATTAATCGAACACGCCGAAAAGTAATTGATTAAAATTTTTTACGATTAATCAATTAATTAATCATTAAAATCTGTAGCCCTACTTAAAAGCAAAGGGGAAAGGCAAGTCATTTCATCCAAGCTACCGAAGCATCTCTCGTCTGAAGACGAACATATTATAACTCAATAAATCACAAAAATCAAGATGAGTAAAAAAGATCAACATTTGTGGCCTATCCAATCTTCTGGATAGATCTGCTATGGCTCCCCTACAATTCTCAAAACCTTGTCAACAAACTTGCCGTCGATCAGACGAACCCCAGCAGATTGCAACTAACATCTATATTTATTGAAACTTTCTTCCTCTTCTAGATATGGAAAGTTGTGTATTAGGAATTTAGGAAGCATACCAGTTATGTATGATGGATTGACTGGACTAAAGATGGCACCAGCTGCTCCAATAGCAATTGTTGCAATCGCAAATTGAGGACAGTTGGGACTAAACAGCGTGACAACATCACCTCTGCCGAGTCCGAGTTTCACGAAGGCGCTTGTGACCTTTGCAACTGACGTATGCAGCTGCGAATATGTGGTTTCCTGACCAGTTGTGCCATCTACCTACACATGAATGAACCAACTCAACAAATTTAATTACTTTTAAGCACAATTAAAATTCAAGGGATCGCGTATATCCTGTATATTGATGTTGTTCCTTGTACAAAAAATGTACAAGTCATTCCTTGCTTCACGGATTTGCTGGTATACATCTAAGCAGAGTACCGTGCAATGATGCAATATACTACAACTTATAGTACATCTCCTAATTACTTACTTACTGAAAAAATATATGATAGAGCTATATACCAACACCTGTAAGTTAGTTCTATACCAGCACAAGATAGGTCTATAAATAGGATAAGGTAGTAAGTTGGTCTACACGTGTACCAACATAAATAAATTGCTTGTAGGCACACCGGAACAGGTCAAAAGACCTATGATAAGATTAAATTATCAGGTGATTTATTTATTCACATCTCTTTAAACGTCTAGCAGAGGCATGGCCTGGGCTGAAGAATAGTTCGGCTGATGCACAAACACAACAGCAATAATCTAACAATTCACCTTCGATCTAAACATCCAATTTAATCCGAACAACATTGTTAGACAATGCAGCGATGAGAGGCTGTATAGACTGACTTACTAGAGCCGTTGAGTTGCTGTATTTTGTGAAATTGTCCATGAGGAAATGAGGCAGAGAAACGTTCTCCGGAATATCTAAATCCGGATAGGGGCTCCGGATGACATAGTCATTGCGGCCTTGATGTAAGTTTGAATGGCCCTGGTTTCCATTGTTCACATGCAGTTGTCTCACGCAAAACACATGGCCACGACTGAGGCGACGAAGAAGGTGATATCTTGATGTGATGTTCTTGGATCCACGACTTATTAAAGATGACCGAGTGGTTGCACTAAGAGACCTTTGGCAAAGTAGAAACTGTGCGCAGAGTCCCATCCCATTAGCCATCGTCAAAAAGATCCTGCAGAAAATATAATGATCATCAATTTTATCAGTGGCTGTTAATCTGTCATTTAGATTGACCATAATGAGAGAGAGAGAGAGAGAGAGAGAGAGAGAGAGAGAGAGAGAGAGAGAGAGAGAGAGAGAGAGAGACAGACAGACAGACAGACAGACAGACAGACAGAGAGAGAGAGACAGAGAGAGACAGAGAGAGACAGAGAGAGAGAGAGAGAGAGAGAGAGAGAGAGAGAGAGAGAGAGAGACAGAGAGAGAGAGAGAGAGAGAGAGAGAGAGAGAGAGAGAGAGAGAGAGAGAGAGAGAGAGAGAGAGAGAGAGAGAGAGAGAGATAGACATAGACATAGACATAGACATAGACATAGACATAGACATAGACATAGACATAGACATAGACACAGAATTTTAAGATACATTATGAATAAAAGAATTAGATTTCTACTTCTAAGAAAAGTCTATATGAGAATATGGTGGCCCGATAGTTTCTCTTTATGTTGGTTCTCGTATGTTGTTGCATGGATTGCTGAAAGCCGTTGTAAATTCTGTGTCAGCTGATGTTGGTGTGCGACTGTATAATGTTGAGCAGTTGTTATATTTTTCAATGAATATATTCACAAAATGTGAGCAGCTGCAATACCTAACCCCAAACTATATCGTATAGAAATTGAATGAGCCATCAAATGTTTGACAAGAGACATTTTTCTTATCATCAACAGTTGGTACTTGGTAGGCTAATTACTGTCAATAGTATCAGAACATCGAGAGTGAACTCAGTCACTTTTCTAGGAATGGATCTGTTTTACTGCAGCACAAGGAGGCCTAAATTACCCAGCAGAAAATTTTGCAAGAATCAAACCACCGACCACAAATCCACACCAACGTCGACCATGCGGAATGAATTCTAGTTGCGTGAAAAGTCCTGCATAGCCCTAAATAGGTCTATCAATGGGAATCGCAAGTAATAATTAGCCTAATTATTTGTGAAGAATTAAGGTTTAGAAGTGAGTGATTCCCATTTTGGAAGCCTGTGTGCAGGAAGAGGATGCTTGATGAAGTGCCCCAAAAGAGTTCTATTTTAATGATGAAGTACCCCAAAAGAGTTCTATTTTAATGATGATGTACCCAAAAAGAGTTCTATTTTAATGATGATGTACCCAAAAAGAGTTCTATTTTAATGATGAAGTACCCCAAAAGAGTTCTATTTTAATGATGAAGTACCCCAAAAGAGTTCTATTTTAATGATGAAGTACCCCAAAAGAGTTCTATTTTAATGTAGAGAAAGGCTAAGAAATAACAAATGGTTCAGGATATCCGACATAATATGCGGGGCAAAGCTAAGTTTTTTGCATAACATTTCTCACGAGGAAACTGTAGAACAGACGGACAAGGAATAGTATGGATGTGTTTGGATGAGAGCCAATGTTATGCTGCAACCAGTAGTGTAGTCCTAAAAAATGAAGTGGGGGAACGCCTGGATATTGAAGTAAGCAAAAAGTGCCATCTTGCAAGAATTTTGCATAGTGTGAGAAAAAAGTGGGGGAACGGCGTTCCCCACGTTCCCCCCACTACACCACTGGCTGCAACTGGTTCTAGATAGAACAAAAGGGAGAAAAGACAGACAGACAAATGCACTAACATATCAGATAAGAACTCTTATCACAGAAAGTAGGACAGACAGAGGACACATAGCCTACATTTGAAAAGCTATTCACGTGACTGTTAGCTCACAGCCTCCCACGGTCAAGGAAAGACACCCAATCAGGATATCATAGATTGCATATTGATCCATTCCATGGAATGGTTGTAGTTAAGTGACAGTATCGATAGTCTCTCAATAATGAACATACATAAGCAAAACACAGACACACACTGAAACCCAATGCAACTGAATGCATTGTAGTGTCTTTACGAGTTAGGGCCATAGGCTTATAGAGTGGTGTCGTTCGAGGCCTTCTACAACAATGAGAGGAAGCCAGATGGGCCTCAACCTCTGCGCATCGGTAAAATATATTCAACGATATCAGTCTGTACTCACTGAAAAGTAGAAGTAGGTCGTTGTGAATATCTATAATTCAACTCCGCATAGCTGGCTTGTTAGCTCTTCGCTTACACAACGATAATATAGGTTACTTTGACTCCGAGTTTAGCCTTGTTCTATAGCAATTAGGCCTACACAGACTTGCCTAGGCTATGAAACCTCACGAATAACCACTGCAAAATGGTTCAGTTTTAAGTGGAGTGGTTATTCGTGGCTTTGCATAGCCTTAGCCGAGGCTGCTGCAGATGCTAGGCTGACCAGCGCGATTTGCATATGCATTGAGTACAATTAGGTTTATTATTACTAGTATCTGGTTGAGCGGTGGCCGCTGAACTAAGAGCGCCACCTCTCGGCTGTTTATCCGACCAAAACGCGAACGCTATCGACGTTTTATGTAGGCCTATCATGGCCCTATATACACCGTGAGGCATAAAAAAGGAAGCCCCTACAAAATCGTTATTATTTTTAACAATATTCAAACAATGTCAATTAAATTAATTAAATTTATAGCTAAGTAGCAGGCAATGTAAAACAATTTACAGTTTGTAATCAAACTGTCCGCCTTCAGCTTCTACGCATGCGCGAAGTCGCTTGCACCATTCACGCACCGCAGTCGCCTTTTGTTGCGTCGCTACCCAGCTAGCCTAGTGCATTTCATCTGGTTTACTGACGAAAAATTATGCACAGTTGCTTCTCCTAGCAATGCTCAAAATTATCGTCTGTATGTAGCAGTTGGAACTCGAAAGAGTGATATTGCAGCCGACCGCCTTTTACGCACACGTCCGACGTTTAGCAAATCCCTGATGGTGTCAGTCGGTATTTCTTCTCTCATCAATTCACTTCGTTGAACGGGGGTTAAAATCAACGGCCAATACTACAGAGATGTTTTACTCATGGAAGACCTTCTACCTGAAATTCGATAATTCTCTGAATTTTACATTTTCCAGCAAGATGGTGTTCCAGTGCACAGAGCTCGAGAAACGGTTGCACTTCTGACGAATGAAACGCCTGACTTCATAATTCCAACACTATGGCCCCCTAACAGCCGAGATCTGAATCCCGTAGATTATCAAATATGGGGATGCATGCAGGAAATGGTGTACAAAGCAAAGGTCCGTGATGTTGAAGATCTTCGTAAGCGAATCATGCAAGCTTGGAACGATCTTGACCAACGAATTATTGACTCGGCGGTGCATGAATGGCGCAAGCCACTTCGCGCATGCGTAGAAGCTGAAGGCGGACAGTTAGAGTACAAATTGTAAATTGTTTTACATTGCCTGCTATTTAGCTATAAATTTCATGAATTTCATTGACATTGTTTGAATATTGTTAAAAATAATAACGATTTTGTAGGGGCTTCCTTTTTTATGCCTCACGGTGTATACATGTAAACCTATGTATGTTTGAAGGGTACGTGGTGCACCACAGGAACTCAGACTTTGATGGATTGAGTTTGAGATGGTTGGATGTCATCCACTCTGACATGCGTTCAATACACAGCAGCACCCTCTGCTTCAGTTCAGTAATTTGTACCCAGCCAGCATGCCCAAGTGCGCCCCATTTGGGCCCCATATGGGCAACTTCGTGGGCCCATATGGGCAGCCAGGATGGGCTCGATGTCCATTTGGCCGCGGGCTCCACGTCCGCCCCAAATGGGCAGCCCACAAATGAGCCTACATGGGCTTAGTGTGGGCCCCACCTGGGCAGCCCATATGGGTTGCCAATATGGGCCCCATGTGGGCAGCCCAGATGGGCGCCACGTGGGCAGCCCAGATGGGCTCGATGTCCATTTGGCCGCGGGCTCCATGTAAGCTCCAAGTGGGCAGCCCACGAATTAGCCTACATGGGCTTAGTGTGGGCCCCACGTGGTCAGCCAAAATGGGTTGCCAATATGGGCCCCACGTGGGCAGCCAATATGGGCTTGATGTCAATTTGGCCACGGGCTCCAGCCCCAAGTGGGCAGCCCACGAATTGGCCTACATGGGCTTAGTATGGGCCCCACGTGGGCAGCCCATATGGGTTGCCAATATGGGCCCCATGTGGGCAGCCCAGATGGGCTCTATGTCAATATGGCCATGGGCTCCATGTCAGCCGCAAGTGGACAGCCCACAAATTAGCCCACATAAGCTTATTATGGGCCCCAACTGGGCAGCCCATATGGGTCGCCAATATGGGCAGCCCAGATAGGCGCCACGTGGGCGACCCAGATGGGCTCGATGTCAATATGGCCATGGGCTCCATGTCATCCCAAGTGAGAAGCCCACGAATTAGCCTACATGGGCTTATTATGGGCCCCTCCAAGGCAGCCCATATGGGTTCCCAATATGGGTCCCACGTGGGCCGCCCAGATGGTCTCGATGTCAATTTGGCCATGGGCTCCATGTCAGCCCCAATATGGGCCCCACGTGGGCAGCCCACGAATGAGCCTATATAGGCTTATTGTTGACCCAAACTGGGCAGACCCTATGGTTTACCTATGTGAGCTTAATATTGGTCCCACATGGGTAGCCTCGGGTATGCCCATATGGGCTGAATACAGACCCCAACTGGGCAGCGAGATAGGCTGCCCAGATGGGTTCTATGTTCAGTTCATCATTATATACAACTAATATACAAATGCTATTGACATAACATTAATCATTCAAACAAAGCATTTGGAAAGACTCAATTCTTGGTAATGACAAAAAGCCCATAGCTTTGAAAAGTTTCTTAAGCAGCTAATAAGGAATTCGTACTTTAAATCACAAAGATTAGAAAAATCATTGTCAATTCCAAGGTCAAGTTTAAAAAGTCAACTGAAGCATAGGATTTAAGCAACTCTTAGGTAAGTTTCTTTTCCTTTCTATTGCACATCTTCAGCCAATCCTTCTGACAGAACCTAATTTAAATAATAGCATTTGTGCAATGAAAATTATATCAAAGACAAGATCAAAAGACATCCAGTGTCACTAGAGTGAAAATTTGGGTCATATGATAAAATTAGCCTTCATCGCCGTCAATGTCAACTGCAGTAGAAACACACTGCTTTCTCTTCTCAGCTTTTTGCATTTCCTCTGCCTGCCGCAACGAATTTGTACACAAACCGAGCACTTGCTAACTTCCATCTGAGTGTACTGTAATGGTAGATTTCATGCTTCTTTTGACTGCACCTTGGAGAGAAAATATCATCATTAGTTAATTAATTTACATGATTACAGATAATTAACAAAGGTGTATCAAATATTCCAAGAAAAGTACAACTCATCCATAAATAATTAATAGTAACTTGGACCTAGCATATTACTCGTAGTACCTTTATGATACAATGGATTTAAAGATAAACTACCAAAGGGTCGTCCGTGGTTCACCTAATAAGAGAAAAATTCAAAAAATGGAAGGGGTTTGCAACCTATGCGGACATCTGCATCTAAATTCGGTATGAGCAGTTTTGTATAGCCTGTGCCATCAAATTCAGCAGCGAGTCTGGACTGCATTGAATCTAATTAGATTTTCTGTTGGATTCAGCACTATCAAAGAACCCCACCCTGTATCAATTTTCATACGTGGAGAAGCGGAAGGATTGTATCCAATGTGCACGAGGGGAAGGAAGGGGTGCAAGTAGGTAATTTCTATAGATGACCTCAAACTAAAGTAAAATTTCAGTCAAAAGTTGCTATAAAAGTGCATCTGAAGCTGGCATGTAGAACCAAACTATTGTAGAGGTCCAATAATAATTAACCTGAAACCAATTATTGAACTGCGTCAAATGTATTTGGGAATATTTCACAACAGGAGGCAAATTAACACTTCTACCCCCACTCTTTTCCCCTCACTCTTCTCCTCCACTCTTCTTTATGCACTTTTCTCCCCACCATTCTTCTCCCCACTCTTCTCCCCCATTCTTCTCCCCATTCTTCTCCCTCCACTCTTCTCCCCAGTCTTCTCCCCCACTCTTCTTCCCCCACTCTTCTCCCCCCACTCTTTTCCACCCACTTTTCTCCCCCACTCTTCTCCTCCCACTTTCCCCCCACTCTACAGCTCACCCACTCTTCTTCCCACATTCTTCTCTTCCACATTTCTGCCTCCCACTCCTCTCCCCGCACCCTGCTCCCCACGCATCTCCCCACTCTTCTTCCCCACTCTTCTCCCCACCACTCTTCTCCACTCTTTTTCCCCACTCTTCTCCCCCACTCTCACTCCCCCACACTTCTTCCCCACGTCTTCTCTCCTCCACTCTTCCCCCACTATTCTCCCCATACTCTTCTCCCCACTCTTCTCTTCCATTCTCCCCATACTCTTCTCCCCCCACTCTTCTCCCCCACTCTTCTCCACTCACTCTTCTCCCCACTCTTTCTCCACCACTCTTCTCCAATCTTCTTCCCCACTCTTCTCCAATCTTCTTCCCCACTCTTCTCCCCCACTCTCCTCCCCCCTCCGTCCAACAATCTTCCCTCCCCAGTCTTCTCCCCACTCTTCTCCCCACACTCTTCTCCCCCACTCTTCTCCCCAAGTATTCTCCCCAAACTCTTCTCCCCCACTCTCCCCCCATTTCTCCCCCCACTCTTCTCTTTCCACTCTTCTCCCCCACTCCTCTCCCCACTCTTCTCGCACCAACTTTTCTCCCCCACTCTTCTTCCCCCACTCTTCTCTCCCCACTCTTCTCCCCTCCCACTCCTCTCCCCCACTCTTCTCCTCCACTCTTCTCCCCACTCTTCTCCCCACTCTTCTTCCCCCACTCTTCTCCCCCACTTTTCTTCTTTCCCCACTCTTCTTCCCCCCACTCTTCTCTCCCCCACTCTTCTTCCCCACTCTTCTCCCCACTCTTCTCCCCACTCTTCTCCCCAGACTTTCCCCCACTCTTCTCCCCCACTCTTCTCCCCCCACTCTTCTCCTCCCACTCTTCTCCCCCACTCATCTCCCCACTTTTCACCCTCCACCCTCCTCCTCCCATTATTCCTTCCCTCTCTTCCCCCCACTCTTCTCCCCACACTCATCTCTTCTACCCCCCTCTTTCCCCTCACTCTTCTCCCCTTCCACTCTTCTCCCCACTCTTCTCCCCACTCTTCTCCCCTTCCCACTCTTCTCCCCAACACTTCTCCCCGCCACTCTTCTCCCCCATCCTTCTCCCCCACTCTTCTCTTCCACTCTTCTCCCCCACACTCTTCTCCCCATTCACTCTTCTCCCCCCACTCTTCTCCCCACTCTTCTCCCCACCACTCTTCTCCCACCACTCTTCTCCCCTCTTCTCCTTCCCCACTCTTCTCCCCACTCTTCTCCCCCACTCTTCTCCACCCACTCTTCTCCCCCACTCTTCTCCTTCACTCTTCTCCCCCCACTCTTCTCCCATTCCCCACTCTTCTCCCCCCACTTCCCCCCCACTCTTCTCCACCCCACTCATCTCCTCCCACTCCTCTCCCCCCACTCTTCTTCCCCCACTCTTCTCCCCCCACTCTTCTCCACCTCCCCTCTCTTCTCCCCATCTATTCAATAAACCACTCAATTTAAAAATCCCAAATACACTAGAACTCCTCAACAAACCTCACAGATCAGGAAACATGCAGCATACTCATCAATGTACGCGTCATCATACGCAATCAATATGCGGCATCATAATCAACTCATATGCAACATCAAAAACATAGTAATTACTATGCATCCTTTCTCAAAGCATTACCTTTCCTTTTGTGACAAGGCAGCTATCAACTAATATGCAGCACTTTTCAAAGCATTACCCTACCTTTTGGGACAAGGCAGCTATTATGCAACATCTATCAAGGCATTGCCCTTTCTTGTGGGACAAAGCAGCTATTAATAACTATGCAGCATCTCTCAAAGCTGCCTTTCCTTGTGGGACAAGACAGCTATTAACAATATTCAACAGCACACTAAACACAAAACCAAAACCTTCACTATTTCAATAACTTACTATTTAAACAACCTACTATTTCAATAACTTACTGTTTCAACAACTTACTGTTTCACCAACCTACTATTTCAATAACTTACTTTTCCAACAACTTACTATTTCAACATACTACTATTTCAACAACCTACCATCTCAATAACTTACTCCTTCAACAACTTACTGTTTTAACAACCTATTGCTTCAATAACTTACTATTTCAAAAAATTAGTATTTCAACAACCTACTATTTCGGTAACTTACTCTTTCAACATCCTACTGTTTCAACAAACAACTATTTCAACATCCTACTATTTCAATAAGTTACTGTTTCAACAACCCACTGTTTCAACAACCTACTATTTCAACAACCGAATATTTCAGTAACTTACTCTTTAGACAACCTACTGTTTCAACAAGCTACTATTTCAACAACCTACTATTTCAACAACTAACTCTTTCAACAACCTACTCTTTCAATAAATAACCGTTTCAGTAGTTCACTCTTCAACTTCAACTTACTCCTTCAACAACATACTGTTTTAACAACCTATTGTTTCAATAACTTACTATTTCAAAAACCCACTGTTTCAACAACCTACTATTTCAACAACCGAGTATTTCAATAACTTACTCTTTCAACAACCTACTGCTTCAACAACTTACTGTTTCAACAACCTACTATTTCAACATCCTACTATTTAAATATCGTACTCTTTCAAAAACTTACTGTTTCAACAAGCTACCATTTCAACAGCCTTCTATTTCAATAACTTACTAATATTCAATAACTTACTATTTTAACAACCCAATATTTCATTAACTTACTATTTCAACAACCTACTGTTTCAACAAACTACTATTTCAACAATCTACTATTTATAACTACTATTTCAACAACATACTATTTCAATTACTGAAGACCCGACAGCGTTTTGACAACAGTACTGACAGCGTTATTGACGAACAGATAGAATTATTGAAGAACAGATAGAGTTATTAGCCTATAGACGAAATCACTAAACATAATGACGAACCGATGAATTTATTGACGAACTGAACAAGAATCTTAGATCTAGTTTTCAAATGCGAGAAGTGCCGGTCTAGTGTCGGTCCTCCCTTCGTGCTCCTCGTCGCTGTCTGCTCTCCAGGTCCTCCGATCCCATGGGCTCCCACCAGCTGCACTATAGGGAAAGGATTGAGAAGTTGCTTGGCAGGATGAAACGCAGTGGGTTTCTTCCACCTTCGACCTCGAGCTCCGAGGTAATGGCAAGGGCTGCAGATGACCGCCTGTTCTCCGCCATATGGTCACACCCAAGCCATGTTCTTCGTAGCCTTTTTCCAGCAAATAAACCATCTAAATAATAGCCCTAGACTTCGCGCCCGACCGCATGACTGCAAACTTCCCCTTAAAGACGATCGAAACTTTGTATCTAGAGTCCTGTATCGGAACGCTTTATAATTAAACTAAAATTGGCACCTAATCCAAACTCCGAACGTAATCGTACTCGAATCCTTGTTTAACTAATAATGAGCCTTCATTGTAACAACTTGCGTCTGTGACAACTTGGTAATTCAGAATAAACGAATATTGATTGATTGATTGATTGATTGATTGATTGATTGATTGATTGATTGATTGATTGATTGATTGATTGATTGATTGATTGATTGATTGATTGATTGATTGATTGATTGATTGATTGATTGATTGATTGATTGATTGATTGATTGATTGATTGATTGATTGATTGATTGATTGATTGATTGATTGATTGATTGATTGATTGATTGATTGATTGATTGATTGATTGATTGATTGATTGATTGATTGATTGATTGATTGATTGATTGATTGATTGATTGATTGATTGATTGATTGATTGATTGATTGATTGAAAATTGGCCTCTCAAATATGCTCAGGTAGTCATATAGTTTTTCAATTACGTCACGCGGTGAAGCTGCTATCATGTTTTCAAGAACACCACTCGGAGGAGCTCCGATATAGTTCTCAAATGCGCCACTTGGAGAAGCTCATATCTAGTTTTCAAAGAGCGTCACGGTGATTCTCCGATCAAGTTTTCAGTTGCGCCACTCGATGAAGTTCCGATATTACTTTCAAATGTACCTCTTGCAGAAGCTCCGGCCTTTCAAATGCACATCACGGAGAAGCTCCGATGTTGTCTTCAAATTTGCCTCTCGGAGAAGTTCCGATCTGGTTTTCTGAGGTGCCACTTGAAGAAGTTGCGATATGGTTTACAAATGCGCCTCTTGAACAAGCTCCGATATAGTTTTCAAATTCGCCTCTAAGCGAAGTTCCGATCTAGTTTGCAGATGCGTCTATCAGAGAAGGTCCGATCTAGGTCTCAACTTCGCTTCTTGGAGAAGCTCAGGTTTCCAAAGCGCCACTCGGCGAAGCTCTTATTTAGTGTTCCAGAACGCCACTAGGAGAAGCTTCGATGTAGTTCTCCAATGCGCCTCTCGGAGAAACTCCGATCTAGTTTTCAGATGCGCTTCTCGGAGTAGATGAGATACAGTTTTCCTGTGCGCCACTCGGAGAAGTTCCGATATAGTTCTCAAATGCGCATCTCTCTGAGAAGTTCCGATATAGTTTTCAAATGCGCTTCTCGGAGAAGCTGAGATATAGTTCTCCAGAGCGACATTCGGAGAAGCTCAGATATAGTTCTCCAATGCGCCTCTCGGAGAGGCTCCGATCGAGTTTTCAAATGCGCCTCTCGGAGAAGGTCCGATCGAGTTTTCCAATGCGCCTCTCGGAGAAACTCCGATTTAGTTTGAAAATTGTTCCTCTCGGAGAAGCTCCGATCTAGTTTTCCAATGCGCCACTCGGTGATTCTCCGTTATAGTTATCCAATGCGCCATTTGGAGATTCTCCGTTATAATTTTTCCAATGCGCCACTCGGATAAGCTTCGTCCTAACCATTTCCAACAATGCAGAAATATAGAAAATAAAAAAGGTCAAAACAATTTCAGCGCGTTGCTGAGACTTTCTTTGGGCACTCAGTGTTTTGGTAAAGTCGGCGCCAATGCAGGGACACACACAAAGAAATGCTAACACTAGATCTTACAAATAGCTACACTGTGCCATGGAACACTTACATTAAGGGCGACCTTGGCATTAGGGAAAGGTCAGCACGGCGACCGAAGAGGGGATCACGCTCACTTGACCCAATGGTTAAATTCAGCCTGATCTCGCCGGATCTTAGATCTGGCAACTCGGATTTGAGTTCCGCCACCTAAACTATGAGATGAGCCACCTAAAAGAGAAGACCAGTCAACTAATGTGCTTTTGTCACAACAGTCTACAATTATTATCTTATTTCATGCATTTAATGTGTTTTTTAAATAGCGAATATCATTTTTAGTTTCGTCAGATAGGCTTAGACTTTAGATTTGCAAAAATTCGGACATCCGCCACCCTTGGGTGACCAATTTAACCATTGACTAGACCCTGACCATGGATTCCCATATTTAGAGTTCATGCCTGACTATTTGGGCGTGAAAGCTATCGAAAGCATAAATTTGGCTGTTGAGATATAGCCTAGATTTGCTGCGTCAGTAACTTGAGAGGGGTGAATTTGTGATCTGACACACGGAATGTGTCAACCAGAAAGACAGCGGCAGAGGAATCGGAAGAGAAGAAAGTTGGTCACTTTGACATTATGGTTTTCAGAGAGAAAGACAGAGACCGAGACAGAGACATAGGCCTACTGGGTCAGCTCAACTCAGAGTCTAAACTTGATATAGAATCGAATCAATTTCTCATCGTCTACATCTTTGGCGCCTTTGAGCGTGGGATCTTATCGTCTTCCATTGATCACCATAGAAGTTTAGAGCGAAGATGACAAAATTGTCTTTAAACAACCGTGTCCCTATTTGTCGTCCCTTGGACACCGCCGCCCGGGGCGGCCGCACCACGCGTTCCCTTGCTATGCCACTGTCGAAATGCACAAGAGTTCAAAGTTGGCCTATGTCTTTCATACACTAGGTGACATCATAACCGAAAAAGAATAAAATTTAGAGTAAATGCTGTACTGTTGCTAAAACGAAAACCTTCCGCCTTGAGCTGATTCAGCATAAGGTCAATCGCAGAAGTGGAATGCGTTTCGTATAATTTAATTACTTATAGGCCTATTTATGAAGCCAAGGAGCAAAGGCAGCAACAAGTATGCTACATATATGATAAATCACAAACGTTTCTAACACTCAAACAGCAATTAAGTAATTGTAGGTCTGCTTCTCAGATATATTTAGTTAAACAAGCCAGTAAGAATGATTGCGATGGGCAATAACAATGGCCTTTAAACAACAAATTGCGCAGACAAAAAGACGAATCCACTCCACTAAACCTGAAGTAATTGTGCCTTTTGAAGTAATTGTGACGTCAATAATAGTGACGTCAGAAATACAATTATTACATATTTATTTTATTTTATATTTTCAACATACATAATTGCTATCTGTAATTAATTCTATAGGTTATTTGAATCACGGTCGGTTAGAACAGACAGATAAACGTCATTTTGTTTACAATGGTTGTTTTTTACATTGTCAAATATGAACGGAACTTTTCCTGAGGTCATTTGGAACTGATCTCTTCTTTCAGTAATCTCCGTAGTATTTTTCCACTGGCAGACTTAGGAATCTCAGACCGGAATTCAATTCCACCCACGAGTTTCTTGTAGGGAGCAACTCTCTCTGAAATTTCAAGTGCAGGCACATGTTACCAAAACACAATTTATGCAATGTTAAAGATAACCAATGCCTGTTCGTGTGGCCTGCGTGAGCGACGCCTATTATGCCGCTTAACGTCAACGGACATCTTGAGATTTTGACAAGCAAACTATAACGTGCTAAAGCCGAGAAATTTCCGAAAGTTTTAAAATGAGAGTATTGCTTGAGAAAAATAAAGTTAGGCGTATTGCCTGGTCCGCTGGCTGAATCAACGATTCGAACACATCTCTTCAGAAAATGCTAGTTAGACAGAAGAATGAAACGACAATAGAAAACACTTCACTCCAATCAAACAGCAAGCATAAACATTCATTTTCCACTTTTTATTGCCATTAATCAGCCAGAATTTTCATTCAAATATTAATAACCATAAAAGCTATTGAGAACCTAAATAAAAGTGTCCAAAGCATAGGCCCAAATTCTGCCCAGTGAAAGTGTTAGAAGAATTCCTTACGAAGTAAACGGAATAGATAGATAGATAGAAATAGGCCTATTGTTTATTGAAGCCAATTGCATACCGCACTTTGGTGTTAAAAAACTCAAGCATAATTATCAATAACATCAAAGATGATTAAGCTATACAATTCGTCATTATGTTCATATTATAGTCTACAAATAGATTATTTATAACCCGTAACCCATTAAACTAAATTTATTCATATAACATCCTTATGATGAATGTTTTCCCCATCAATCTATTAGAGCTTGGGATTTCTCGGTCGTGTGTTCTTGCGCGTGGAAAAAATGCCCTGTCTGCTTGATTGGTGGGAGTAGGTCATACAAGACATGCTCCGGATTTCTACTAATGGCTCAGAAAAGGCTGGTGTCTGCTGTGTGAAATAGATGATCTATAGATGGGATGTTATCTGGGGGTAGCGACCTCTGATGAGACGTCGTAAGACCCCTCCTATAGTCTGTCACGCTAGCACCAGGAGACATACTAGAATACTCCTGTCGCTGAGAAGTTGAACACAAGTAGAGTTGCGTTAGAGAGTTTCCACGTACCCTCAACAAATTGTTTCAGTTCCTCGGCAGATACTTTGGCCTGTGGTTTGATAACTACGAAAGCTTTTGGTGCCTCTCCCAGCCTCTCGTCTTTTAGACCAATCACAGCTGCATCAAGGACTGACGGATGACTCACAAGTATGGCCTCCAACTCAGCTGGTGCAACCTGCATTCAGAAATAAAAAGTCGTTCAGAGATGCAAAAATTCTCGAAGTCACCAATTTCATATTAAAGAGAATTACGGAAATAAATGGATTCAATTTTACACATCTAGGCTACGTGTTGCTCTTCTCGTGATTTAGTCAGGTCTATAATTATAATTGTTAATCTATTTAAAAGACACTTCAACATAGCATTTTAGCATCACATCATTTTTAAAAATTCAAATTCAAGAAGGACAAATATTACAAGAATAGTAGAATTGTCCGGGATACAAAAGCCGTATACCCAAACAAAAGTATAGCCGTATACCCAAAAGGAACAGAAGTAGCGCTTTAACTGTGAACAATGAGATGGCAACTTGACATAGCTATAGAATGAATATCAATTACAATCAAAAGAACAAGAAAAACAGGTATTCAACTATAAATGAATATATGTATAAAAGATTATCATGATTGCAAATAACTTGATAAGCCCATTGGGCTTCTTCTCCCCACGAATTGATTTTTATTACTTAACCTGTTAGACTATAACCTCTTCAATTTGTGTTTCTTATTAATGGCGCTTACGAAATGTAAACTGTTAATGACTGTATTCACAAGTGTACATTGTATTCACTGCTCGTGGAATCGATTCGAATAAATTTGATTTGATTTGAACTGTATAATGAACAGGCATTGGAAACTTATAAGACCTGAATGATTATTCAAGGGAAGTGAGTTCCGTAATGATGCACGAGCACATTTAATTGCAAATAGCCTTGTATTCCAACAGGTGCAATAAAAACTAGGCTACCTTAAGATCTGGTAAAAATAATATTAAGGCATTCTGCTTAATTCTAAAATAGTTATTAAAGACTGGAGGTAGTAGTTTACGTTCATATCTGACCATATAGCCTAGAACAAATGGAAACTTGGAACTTTAGAGTCAAATTTCAATGCGTTGAAACTGGAAAAGCCATGGTCAGTATCCATACCATACAATTTCTTAGCAATAATGCTAATTGCACGTCGTTGCAGGACAGCTAAACTTTTCATATGACAATGGCAGTTGGAGACCCAGACAGGATTACAGTTAGATAAGTATGTGTAAATCAAAGAATAGTATAAGCTTTCTAAAACGTGACTGGCTTGTTATGTGTGTAAAACAGAATGGTGTTGGTCTTACTTTAATTAATTTAATTCTGACCATTATTGATTAGGGCCTAACACATTCACTAACTGAAAGCGACCCTATCGGCAGCAAAATATGTAAGACAAATGAAGCTTATTTTGACAATGATCAATAAATAATGAGAAACACAGTAAAGGAAGTGTTCTTTGAAAATTAAAACTATTTTCTGCTGAATAGTTTACTTTCTTAGAACAGCGTATGAAAATACATTGATCTGCGACGTCATACTGGGTGCTAGGCAACGCGTTGTTTGTTGTCTGCCTAATATACGTCGATGGTCGTCTGCTATACATGAAAATGTAAACAATGGATAAAAACGAAAAACGTGTCGTGATCATATAATTAGGCCCTATTTGCATATGAAAGGACTGACACCGCATTATATTTCAATTGACATGCGGAAGTTTTATGTGGTAATGCCCTTCACATACTCCGATCTGCACATGGACTGCTTGCTCAATTCTAGCGGGGCAGACAGTCAACTGAAGATGAGCACCGTTCTGGACAGTGGACACCCTGTTGACATACGTAATTGTTTTGTCAAATTAATTATTGTGCATAATCCGAACAATGCTAGCTGGATTATAGATAGGCTAGGCCTAATTATAAATGATCATAATAAATTATGTTTGCCATCTGAAATTATTCCAGCAGAAGGGTCAGCCCTGCACTTGTGGATCTGTTTATCCTTTAGGGTTGTTGATGGGAGGGGTGTTTAGGGTAATGGTAACACTCTGGCACGAAGAGCGCACGGACGCGGGACCGCTTCCCGCTACCCTCCCAAAGGTCGACTTAACCTTTCATTGGGCAGATAGCGTTGCTAAAATGAGGTGTATGGCGTGATGGGCGCCATGCATGGCTGCCAAACAGTTAAATTTGACTCCTGTAGTAACTTGTGATAATCCGTTCATACTATGACTTGTAATCATACTGCGCTCATGTCAGTTTGAAATTAAACGAAGATTATTATTATTATTTGTCCTGTTGAAGACAGCAACAGATTAATCTGAAAATTTTGTGTTATCAGTGAATTTCATTCACTCCTAACAGTGTTATCAAGAAGATGCTTCCTACTGTAAAATGTCTATTGCTGCTGATTCAATAAATGGCTGATTGATTTATTGATTTATTGATTCATTGATTTATTGATTTATTGATTCATTGATTTATTGATTGGGCGATATTGTATTTGAAAATGTATAAAGCTATTCAGAGCTATTACTCAGCGTAAAAACCCAGAGGGAATAAAAGTCTTAAAGCAGCGGGCAGATGAGGGAGAGACCCCAGCCGAAATATCAGAGCGTAAAGAGGAGAAGGTCATTCCAAGAGGAAGGACCCACAAAAGCAAAGGCGCGATGTTGGGCCATAGCAGTCCTTGGCCGAGGGACAGAGATCAAGACGGTCTATAGAGAGCGGAGAAGCCGAAGAGAAACAGCAGAGGTGGGCTTGCGCATCAGATCACAAAGGTACTTTGGGGTCCATCCTTGCTGAGTTCTGGAAACCATGAGCAAGATCTTGTACCGGAGTCAAGAAGCAACGGGAAGCCAATGCAGTTCATCAGTCATATAAGTTGAAATGTGAGAGAAGCGAGGAAGGTGGGCAATGAGCCTAGCTGCCGAATTCAGAACCGACTGAAGGAAGGATAGTTGTACCTTGAGAGGATGATAATGATCATAATGTCCAATCTGTCAAGGATATGATACTGAAAGATTGGCGACCGAGTATAAGATATGTAACAGAGTGTCTGAAACTATCATATGGCACCACTCCCACATTATTACCGAAGTTTTCGGTTACAACAAGGTCTGCTCGTTGGATGCCAAGAAGGTTAACGGCCGAAAACAAGCAAGTCATACTGCAAACTTCACGCGATAATCTCAAGGTCTACAGGGCAGATCCTGTGAAGTTTCTCCGCGGATAACGAGTTGAATATGGATGAGACCTGGGCTCACCACTTTGACCATGAGACCAATCTGGTGACCCGTCAGAACGGCCCAGGACAAATCGGCCCCGACAAAACGGCCCCGACAAATGGGCCCCGACAAAACGGCCCCGACAAAACGGCCCCCGTCAAAATGGCCTCGACAAAACAGCCCCGTCAAATCGGGCCCCGTCAAATCGGCCCCTCGTCAATTCGGCCCCCGTCATATCGGCCCCAGTCATATCGGCCCCCGTCAAATCGGCCCCAGTCATATCGGCCCCAGTCATATCGGCCCCATACAAAATATCCAATGTTGCAAGTACTTTTCAGCATACGCTGACAAACTATGTTGAAATGAGGCCGCAAGCGACGGTTCAGCTGGGCAAGGGACTGCGGAGACCATCGTCTAATGCTAACTGGTTGGCGTATTTAATTATTTACATGCTTTCAATGACAACAGTTACTATCATAGAACCAATTTCTCTTTACGCAACGAATTGTTTTTCATAAATCCAACTTCCATTTTAACGCCAAAATTATTTTCAGCAATCCAATTTCCATTTTAAACTGACCACATAAAATAATTTGGCAACGTAAACTACGGTTTTATCAATACGGGTTCTATTTACGCAAATAATTCTTTTCATCAATCCAACTTAAAAGTACTTAGGACACGGGATATTTTGTGATGGGCCGATGTGACTGGGGCCGATATGACTGGGGCCGGTTTGACGGGGGCCGATTTGACGGGGCCGATTTGACGGGGCCGATATGACGGGGGCCGATATGACGGGGCCGTTATGACGGGGGCCGAAATGACGGGGCTGTTTTGTCGAGGCCATTTTGACGAGGGCCGTTTTGTCGGGGCCGTTTTGTCGGGGCCCATTTGTCGGGGCCGTTTTGTCGGGGCCGATTTGTCCTGGGCCGTTCTGACGGGGTACCGACCAATCTACAGAGTATGCAGTGGAATCATGCTACGTCACCGTTGTCGGTGACAGTCGGTCTACTGCCCCAAGATTGCCTCATGCGCTTCTTAGGATAGTCTCACTAATCGATGATTGGTATTGATTTGACCGACTTTAGATCAACATTTAAGCTGTTTGTTTTATTCCTCAGTATTTGAAATCCTCATCGAAGGAATTCTTTGCTAATTTATTTGGCTGTAATTGATTTGTTGCCGTTTTATAAATAGTTTTATGTAACTCAAAATGAAAATACGGTTAAATGATCGATTCGGTAAATGGTAGTACCGGTATTATTCACAAAACTCGAATACATTGACCATCTTAGGACGGGCAAACAGTTCGCTCTAGCATATAAATGTTATTGTTACGTCATTTACCTGAAGTCCTTTGACTTTAATCAGCTCTTTGATTCGATCGTCGATAATCACGTGACCATCTTCGTCATAATGGCCAACATCGCCTGCATCATAATACGAAATTTATTATTATTATTATTATTACAGTAGTTTTATATAGCGCCCCTTCAAGACTGTCTACTCAGGAGCGCTCCCAGCCCAACCTCGGTCAAACAGGACAGTCTTAAGGCCAGAGAAGAACTGAGCAGAGTGCAAATTTTAAGAAACCATTATGGACAACATGCGCTCTAACAGTAAACCAATTTGCTACAATTCACGCTTTGCCTAATTTAGCGCCAATTCCAAAACTAATCGTGAAGTGCCGCTTCCATCCTGACAACCTCGAATGATAACCTGTCAGAAAGGTTTTCAGCTGCTGATGGACAAGAGGAAAAGAAGTCTAAGTACGGAGCTCTTTCTGTCGGTTATTGTGTGGCAATATCCCTGATTCATGAACCGACTAGAGTCACTAGAGTCACTATAGACCAAGGCACATAAACTGCAAAGGAGATATTGTTGATACATTGTAAGCCTATTTCTTTACTTATTTATATACAGTGCAGCGTTAACCTGGCGTTGGTTCTTGCACCCCTACTCTTCATCAAATGCCCCCATCAATAGGACAAAGATGTTGCGGCCAATGCCTTAAAAATGACCAGGTGTAGGTCCCCTAAGTGGCAATTTCTGTCAAACCTTAGCCTATATTTTCTCTAGCACTACCGTACTAATAGAGTTTGTCTAATTAAATAGTAAAGCGTAATTTAATTCAACCTGTGCTTAGCCAGCCATCATCAGTGAGTGTCTCAGCAGTGGCCTCTTTGTTTTTATAATATCCGATCATCACTTGCGGGCCACGTATGCATAACTCCCCGCTTTCACCCGGTCCCAACGACTCCCGCGTTTCCAGGTCAACAACCTAACAACCACAAACAACAACAAGCGCGAAAAGTAAAAGTTGACACTTTTTATAAAAAAAATTTTACACAGGCAGACCTAATATACTTGATCGAAACTAAAACTTAGCTGTTGCAAAATAAGTCTCCCAGAAAATCTTTTCAAAACTCTTTCTTTCGTTCTAATTATCTAAATACCGTGGAGTGCAATTACTCACTTTGAATTGAGTGTTGTTAACAGCAGGTCCAATCGTATGATATTTATTGCCTTCTGGTCCATTACAATGGGTCAACGGACTGGCTTCTGTCAGACCATAACCTATCGAACAGAAACCATTTGTACAGACGTTTACAAAGAGATCACCAAAACACATCATGAACCTGATAATATTGATAAAGCTGATTTTACGTCTCAGATTGGTTCTTTATTACAGGTATGTACTTCCACCATCATTTGTCAAGGTCAAGAAACATAGGGATAACTCGACGTAATGCCTTTCGGCATTAGTTGGGAGACTTATTTTGCAACAGCTAAGTTTTAGTTTCTTCTTCTTTAAGATAATTATCATAATCGTCTTCTTCTGCTTCTTCCTCCTCCTCTTCCTCCTCCTCTTCCTGCTCTTCTTCTTCTTCTTTTTCTTCTTATTCGCGTTCTTCTTCTTCTTCCTCTCCTTATGATTCTTATGATTCTTCTTCTTGTGATTCTTCAAAAGATTCTGTTGATTCTCATGATTCTTCTTTTACACGCCTATTCATCCTTTATATGCCTATTTGTACAAAGTTTACTTCGTTCAACTATACGCTTTAGTCAAACTTATAACTACCTAATCACTAAGCCCTGGATAATTATCTAATCGATATAATTTTCGTCAGTATTTCACCCTATAATTTTATCATTGAGTCACCGCCGAATTAAGCGTTATGTGCTTGTAGCTGTTAAAATTGGTGAAGGGCTAGATGCCAGCAGTGGCGTAGCCAGACTTAAATTCAAGAGGAGGCAACTTCACAGAATCTAGAGGGTTCTAGGGGGTATCCACCTTATTTAAAAAGTTGACGACCGGGGGGGGTAGTAACGAGTGTTTCCAAGAACAAGCGTTCCAAAATTTTCGAGGGCGGAGCTACTAAGGAGCGTTTTCCAAGGATTTTCGAGGGGGGGTAGTAACGGGAGTTTTCCAAGGATTTTCGAGGGTAGTAACAGGAGTTTCCCAAGGATTTTCGAGGGGGGGGGTAGTAACGGGAGTTTTTCAAGAGGAGGCAACTTGCCAAAATCCTGGTCATTTGCGTCGTTGATCAATTGAAACTCCACTATATGGAAAAACCAAGAGGAGGCAATTGCCTCCTCCTGCCTTCATGTAGCTACGCCTATGGATGCCAGTAGAGAATCCAAAACTCTTCCCTGAATACGAATTAGTTACCTTGTCGCAAAACGAACTGGTTCTGGAACTTGTCGACCAGTTCGTGGATGGCGCTGACTGAAGCTGGTGCTGCACCAACGAAGACGTTTTCCACTGAAGACAGGTCGTACTTGGCAACCAATGGATGTTTCGCCATGAACAGCAACAGAGGCGGAACGATGTGCAGGTAGGTCGGCTATACATAGCATACATAATAACATTAAATACAAAAAATAATAGCATGCATAGACTTAAGTCTTAAGAAAATTATTTTATGATGAAAATATCCTTATAATTATGCTAGATAAAGATAACTAAAAGTTTAATAAGTAACTAACTGATGTCAATATCCTCCTGGTCGGCTAAGCAACTACTAAATTTTCGCTTCCCCATAAGTATTGCGGAGGAACCGAATTATAGCTGCAAGGAGCAGCTAAGCTGGCGAACACTTCTCTCGTGAATAAGCTTGTGCCCTGCTTTTAAGTGGGGCTTTAGAAATTTGAAGTTTCTGATTACATTTGCGATATATCAAGTTTGTCACTCACTCTGTACTTTTGTATGGACTCCAGGAACGAAAGAGGTTGGAAGTTGGGGAGAGTGACGACTTTGGCGCCACAGAAAAGTCCGGCGAACATGACCAACATCTGACCGTAGATGTGGAAAAATGGTAGAACGGCCAACAGGGTGTCTCTACCCGCTCTGTAACCCATGGCTATTTTCTCTCTATTAATCACAAACAGTTAGCGATTAATGTATCTATGCATATATATGAGTGCATGTACGCGCGCATGTATGTATGAATATATGTATGCATGCATGTATGTGTATGTATGTATGTATATATGTGTGTATGTATGTATGTATGCAAGCATGTATGCATGTATGTATGCATGTATGCATGTATGTATGTATGTATGTATGCGTGTATGTATGTAATACTATATGTAATACTATGTATGTATGTATGTTGCATGCATGTTAAAAGCATATAAAAAATTCGGAAACTTATTGGGGGGGGTTGAACACGGAAATCCCCCTTAATACGCCCATGCTGGTAACTAAGATACGCTACTACCAACTGCCTTTACTGCTAATCTTAAACTCCTTAGCATAATCATATAAGCAGTCGCAAATAAAGTGCAAAGATGAAGTTAAACTAAAAGCACCAACTTTGGTCTTTGCAAGATTAGTACTTCAAAATATTATGGTTTTCGTGTTGGCCTATGTACGATTTGCTAAGGCATAAGTTTTATCTATTCGGCTCACCGGTTCTGAATAATGTTCGCGACTAGATTGTAGTGTGAAAGCATAACAGCCTTTGGAAGTCCCGTTGTGCCGCTGGAAAATGGAAGCGCAGAAAGGTCTTCTTTCGGCCGGAAGTCTAGGTTCTCCGGAAACTTAGTCATGTCATCTTCTAGAAGACTTGAAAATGGCCGACAATTTTCCGCTTCACCGAATACGATAATTTCCTAGTAAAGAATTCAATCCAATCTTGTAACGCTTAGCATTAATTTATGTCAATTCTGTTCACGCAAAATAAATGTTATTCAATTTTAATACATGTTATCAGGCCTATAAGATAATGCCTTTTTATGAACGGAAGTTAATAGACCTACCAATGGGGGACTCTGTAAAAATGATGATGATGATATTCGTTTTATTGACACACCAGATGACAAACCGCATCGTAGCTTACAGTTACATTTGAAAATAAAATAAAAGAGAGATTTAATTAAAGTGTTTAGAGTGTCTTGTTTTAAATTTGTTGTTGGCTTAGATGATTAATATACTTATATAAAGCCCTTGCTATAAAGTTCTTATCGTCCTTACAGGGCAGTTCAAAACCATGGGCTCGCGGGCGGAGGTCATAATGGTATTGGGTCGGAGACGGGAACAGCCGTCGCAAGACATGGTCTCGATTCCCCTCGATGGCCTTGAGGAGACGGTCCTCTGCTAAACCAACCCGCATCTCCATTGTGGCACCTCCTTCACAAATATATCCCAATCGAGCTGTTTTGGACAAGATCCGTTCCAGTCGTTGGCGGTCTGCTGCTGTCACGTAACCCCACCATGCTGGGGCAGCATACAGTAGTCGTGATATTGTTGTTGCTTCAGCGACTACGTTCAATGCCTCCCGCGTGAGACCATGTGATCTGAGTATTCTCAGTGCGTGCAGTGAACCTGAGCAAGCGCCTATGAGTTCTTCTAAGTGGGGAGTGGCGCTAAGGTTGTTCCTGAAGGTTACTCCAAGGATCTTCATCGATTCGACCCGTTGAACGCCATCAAGCAGTGGTGGCTTTTCTACAGATCCTCGCCGCATTATTAACATCTCTCTAGATTTTTTGGCATTTAGCTTGAGGTTGTTGGATGTTGCCCAGTCCGATACCGACCGAAGCTCTTCACAGACAGTGGCTCTTGATGTTGATCCGACCAACAAATAGGTGTCGTCTGCATATTTGACCATCACATTGGTCGGATGTAAGGGCTGCAGATCAGAGGCATCGATGGAATAAAAGGACGGTCCAACGCCGGAACCCTGGACAGCACTAGCGTTGATTCGTGCTGGCGCTGAGGTCTGGCCCATAAACCTAGTAACGTGTTGTCGTCCTTTGAGGAATTGGATCAGCCAATTGTAGACTTGGTCGTGAATGTCCAAGGCTGAGAGCTTCTCGGCGAGGGTGGAGTGGCGAACGGTGTCGAATGCGCGTGAAAAATCCAAGGAGATGATGGCGACGTATTTGTTGCTGCGCAGTAGATCAGTGGTCTGTTGTAGAATGGCAATCAAGGCCGCAGTGGTAGAGCCGGTAGGCCTGAATGCAAACTGATCTCCAAGGGCCTCCGACGCAGGTGATTTTACGAAGGCCTGGTATAGATGGCCACTCACACGTTCACGCTCGACGACTCTGGACAAGACAGGCGTGACAGAGATCGGTCTAAAGTCTGTCATTTGCTCGGGCTTCTTGACTTTGGCTACTGGCGTGATGACAGCAGTTTTCCACTGCTCCGGAACATGAGCAGCCGAGATAGAGCGGTTTATGAGCTCTGAGATTACGTGAGAGTACACTGGAGCAGCCAGGCGGAGGAACCATGCTGGTAATCTATCCATCCCATCAGCGGTATGATGAAGATGATCCAGAATATTAAACATCTTGTATTCTGTCATGAAGGGCCGATTTGATGGCGCTGTGAGTTTTAGGGGAGGAGGTTCATATCGGTCATCGGTGGAAGTCCTCGCGTAATGCAGATTCAATTCCTCAGCGCTGAAGTGATCTGAAGTGGGCGTCTGATGGCGACTACTAGTTAGCTTTTTCACCTGCTCCCACAACTCACGCGTTCCTCCTCCCAGGTCAATGTTCTTTAAATGGGCTCTCGTAGATCTCTCAATGAGCATCCCGATTCTGCGTGCCAAGGCAGATGCTTCGTCAACTCGCCCTGTCCTCATCAGTCGATTTTTTCGTCGGAGTAGAGTCTTTGCCTCAGGCGTAAGGAAGTATGGATCACTGGATGTCATTGTGACCGTCCGATTAGGATAAATCCTTTCCAGCATTCCAAGTGCCTCAATATAGAAGGAGTCCCATGCCTCCTGAGGGTCAGCAGTGTCCAGTGTGGCTGACATGTCGACAGACGCTAGGCATCTCAGAAGGGTTGCGTTTTGTGTGGGAGATCTCTTTCGGTAAGTAATCCTGGTCTTGTGTTTATTCTGGCTGATGATTGCTCCAGTTGAGACGGCTATGATCGCCTTATGATCGGTGGTAATTGCTGAAGTTAGGATTTTGATTGACTGATAGCAGGGCTCCGACACGAATAAACGATCAAGAGTACTCTGACCTCGTGTAGGCTGGGTGATGATTGGCATTAGACCAGTTCTCTCCACCACGTCACCCTCATTTAACCGATTAAAGTCACCCCCAAAATGATCAAGGCATTGGGGTCCGAGATCAGGATCGAATCGACGGAATGCTCCAGCCTCGTCAGCAGCAAGTTCAGTTCGTAGATCGGTGAGGGCGGGTGGTAAAGGGCGCCGATGTAGACGCTGCGCGTCTTTAGTCGGACCCTAACCCACATGAGTTCAAGAGTTCGCGTGTCACAGTCAACATCAAACTCCTCTGCCGCCAAGGATGTACTGACCATGATGGCAACTCCCCCCGCGCGTCGACCCTGGCGATCCCTTCGGAATAGATGGAAACCATCGACTTTGAAGACTTCTGGTAGATGGTGCTTTTTCAAGTGTGTCTCAGTAATAACCGCGATCCCTAGCCCGTAGCCCACGAGCTCGGCATGAAGCTGGTCGAGGGCAAAGGGCTTTGCAATCGAGCGGGCATTGATGATATAAATGCCAGGGACTCCTTCAGTCAATGCCGCTGGACGGTTCACCTTGCCCAGATCCTGCTCTGGTTTAATCGGAACAAGAACCCTTGCTCGGACTTCGGTCTTACAGTGTCTGTGGTGTTTCTGTCGCCGCGTTGATTCAAGTACCCGAATTGGCCTACGCATTTGTCTGCCTCCCCGTGATCCTCTGAATCTTAACAAGTTCAGGGCAGATAGAGAGGCGAAGATAGAGCGTCGGGCTGTATCATCATCTTCGACCGCTCTTCTACGTCTTAACGCGTACAACTGTTTGCTGGTATACCGCTGAATGGGTTGTTGGAACGACATCAAGCTGTATATATGTACATGTACATCGTTCGGTTTCGTTATACGTTGGCTGGCGATCTGGCCGACGGTCAAAGTCCATCGAAGCGGAACCGTAATTAGATGGTGGTGATCTCCAAATTCCACTCAAATTTCCGTAAAAACGAAGCTCACATACAGTACATCAGTCTCACCACAGTAATCCAAGAGCTAATATCCACCGACTTTACAATTAGAAAACCAGGAGACGAAAACAAACTAAAGAAATCGTGAAAAGCGAGATTTCCTCAACACGCGTGGCAGCCATCTGTGGCGCTCCTTCAATCTCGTAATCTCATAACGCGTACAAATGGCTGCTATAGGTGGCGCCAGGATGGAATATAGTTTGGCTACTCTAGGTAAAATGTGTGCTCTGTTGTGCGGTAGGTTTATTTCATAGACATCTTACATTTAATATATGATGTCTATGGTTTATTTACGCTAAAGTTGTCAAAAGTTTGACCACATCACATACTGGCGACGCCTATCGCCGCTTAAAGGAACTGCTCACAGAGTCCCCCATTGTGTATCTGCCAGTTGCAACGATTAGGCCTACAGAAAAAACCTAATTATCTTGAAATCAATATTTAATGCTTTATTTAATTAGAATCAGTATACTGAATACAGAAATCGAGATTACATTGTATTGTATTTTCGTTTATTTAATCAATAGGTGCAGACAAATATTACATAGTTAGGTTTAATGATTTACACATAGCGGTTTAGTATAGTATAGTTAGTTTTGAATGATATAGTAATATTATAATTAAGCTTCATGTGATAAACGACCTTTACGTGAGGACAGTGTTGAAGAGCAGGTTGAGCTACTGGCAGCAGAGCTGGAATTGTGATGAGAAACCGCGATTGAGCATGGCTCATGGCATCCTTTAGCTCACCTGTAAACGAGAAAGTAATCAACAGGTCTACATGAATACTGTTAATCTGAATTCTCGGATTTTATAAATAGAACCTCAGCAGCTGAATCGGATAATTTAAATTCAGATAGGCCTAGAAAAATAAGCAAAAACCAGAAGATAAATCAGATTTAAACGCAAGCTTCGTGCTTAATGCATAATTGTTGATTGCGGTCAATTAATGCTTAATATTTTGCTCCATCATCGTCAACAAATTAAATCTTAACATAGATTTCTTTGCAATACATTCAGTCTAAATGATAAAGTAAATACTAACATCTCCAAGAACATATTAAGATCAGTTAACCTATTGTTCTCAAAATAAGAAGATATCATTTGTCCTCTTTTCAGGATTAGAAGAATAGGCTATAACTATTGTTTCGCCTTATTAATTATAAGGCCAAAATCACCGATTGAATTGTTCACGCACGGATGAAATGTAGGCCTACCTGTACTGTAAGTATTCATTAAAACTATGGCCTATTCCGCCTAGAGGATATCTGCACGCTAAATCGGAAAAATCATCCTTCTGAGGAAAATCCTCTGAGCTATTCTTTGGTAGAAACTGCATCTCCCTGTCCCTTGCTCTGTCCTCCCTCGCCCCCCCCAGTTGCCTATTAGGAGACATACCAGTTGTGTATGTTGGATTAACTGGACTAAAGATGGCGCCAACTGCTCCGAGAGCGAGCGTTGCAATCGTAAATTGCGGACAGTTGGGACTAAACAGCGTGACGACGTCTCCTCTGCCGAGGCCAAGTTTCACGAAGGCGCTCGCGACCTTTATTACTGATGTATGCAGCTGCGTAAACGTCATTTCCTGGCCGGTGGTGCCATCTACCTGAAGACAGCAATCTCAGCAATAAATAATGTTGGGGTCAAAGTACTGGGCAAAAATGAAGGGTGTGTCAGACGGATGGATTCAAGTTTCGTTGCGAGTAAGAACTAAGAACATCCACCGGAATATCCAAGAAATAATTTGTTAGAGTAGCTAGGGGACTTTGAGCTGATAGAATGAATGTTGAGGTGGCAGAAGTTGATAGTTTCGAGACGGCAAGGACTGAGGTTTAACCCAATATCGTCCAAAAGGAGTCGGTAGGGGATTGGGTGAACAAGAGTAGGATTGGGTTACCACCATGGGCGTAGCCAGAAAAAAATTTCGGGGGTTTAAGATTTCGGGGGTTTACATTAGAAATGGTCGCAAAAGTCCGGTTTTTTTAGATTTTGCATGTAAAAGCCTGCAAACAAAAAATTTTTCACTTATTTCGGGGGGGGTTTGAACCCGTAAAACCACCCCCTAAATACGTCTATGGTTACCACTCGGTCAGTAACTGATAATAATTGTTAAGCACTCTGATTTATATTTCATTCGCAACGTGGCGCATATAATGATAGGATTACATACCCTTAATTTTTTCCGCGACAAACTGTTTCTGGGCATATTTTTCTCGCGTCGAGGTAGGCGTACGTACGTCCCCATTTAGTTACAAGTATGTTAGTTCGCTTCTTACAGTAAAAAGACAATGGTGTGTTCTCTGAAACTGAATGAAGATGAAGACCTGGACCAAGGCAACGAGAAGACCAGCTGACAATGGCCAGTCTTGAAGATAGATAAGCTCTAAATTATAATTTATAAGAATAAGGAACTTCTTTATAAATAATTCGCCTATATTTATCAAAACACTAATTTACAAGCTAGAGTTCATTGTTGTTTAACAGACTTAAACTCTCCTACGGTGTATATAATCGTTTTATACTACTCACTAGTGCCGTTGCGTTGCCGTATTTAGGCAAACTGTTGATCATCAGGTGAGGAAGGGAGACGTTATCTGGAATTTCGATATCTGGATATGGGCTTCGGATGATAAAGTCCTTGTTTCGCACGGCATTCTGCTGCTGCTCGCGGATACTGTCCTCCTGAGGCCTCTGGTCCTGTCGCAATTGGTCCTGTCGCACTTTGTCCTGCTTGACATGGTCTTGGTGCAGGTGATTAGCAGACGACGCCAGGACCCGACCGACTTGTTGCAGTAGGTGTCTATCCGTTGCGCTATATAAATAGCCGCCAGTCACTGATTGGTTGACTGAAGAGATCCTTCTGGTGCATGCGTGGAAAGGCCTCTGGATAGACAGTAGCTTGGAAAAGATGGCCATCTTGAATGCTGTCAAGATAATAAAAATGTATTTCTTGTTATATTAAGTTACATACGACCAATTTTGTACAATGTCAGATCTCAGCCAGAATACCAATATTGGACTCACTGTTATTATGCAATGTGCAAAAATCACGAACGTTTGCTCCCTATAGTAAAGCTCATGTTCATCTGCACTCCTAGTCAGATCTGGGGATCACAGGTGGTCAGACGGTTTACATTATTAATCACCGCGCGCTATATGCCGCGCCGCTAAAAACTGCGCGCACAAAACTGCTCCGTTAAAAACCGCGTGTTGTTCATTATCGCGACGATCATAACCGCGACATGTCACTGAATTGTTACCTCCAAATACTAGAACAGATCAATATAAGTTATGCACTTCAAAGAAACCACCGCTATTCATAGCAAGATTAGCCTAGGTTTAGAACACTATAGAGTATAGACCATTACGCAAGATTTAGTATGCCTAAATACCAGTACAAGTCTAGTTGTTAATATTTTCATTCGTCGTTGTTAATTTTAGAGCAAGATTTATTAAGCCTAAAATTAATGCCAGTAATTTGTTTCATTCCTAATTTTACATTTTTTCTAGTTTTAAGTTTTTATTTAGTATTTACAGACTAATTGTGCGTTTAGACGAGAGTTTTTTAAATAGTCTAATCCTGGAAAAATATCAATTCCATATATTATTATTTTTATGTTATCATCATAGGCGTAGCTACATGGAGCCTCCTCTTGCTTTTTTATATGCTGGAACTCTTATTGACCAATGACCCCAATAACCAGGATTTTGCCAATGGTCTGTGAAGTTGCCTCCTCTTGAATTTGTGTCTGGCTACGCTCCTGGTTATCATCCCTCCCAAAAGTCGCGACTAGACTTTCAAGGACGCGGTTTTGTATGGGCGCGGCTATTAACAGCGCAGTTGTGCGCGCGCAGTTTCTAACGGAACGATTTTGTACGCGCGGCTATCGATGTAGGATATAGGCCTACCGAGAGAACGGTGGTTCAGCAGATAGAGGAGCATCCGAGAATGAGCGAGGGCGAGGGCCACAGACGGCGCGGATTCCAACTCTCCCGTTCGATTAGCGCTTCACAGTAACGCATCTCCCTGGCTCGAAATTCACCAGGAATCCTTCGCAGTTGGTGAACACAGTTAGCGTGGTCTTCAGCAATTAGCGTCTGCCTGAAACGTCACTCAAGTCGTCTAACAAGGGCTCGGCATTCCTGATTGAAACAGAGGGCAAGCGGCCTCCATGATCCATCGAACCCTCACAGGCCGCAGCGGGAGCATCTCTGACATTACGGCGTCGTTAAATAAACAGTATCAAACCGGAAACACTCTAAGAAAGAAATGGCTCCTAATCTGGATTCACAGGAAGGCAAGGTCGAAGTTAATTAACGGACCAGGAAGCCATCAGATGTCCATATACTGGAAACTGAGGACGGTGAGGTGTTGATCGAGGAAAGAGTGTGATCGGCTCTCAAGAGAAGTTGACTGGATAGTGGACAAGTCCTGAACAAATAGCCGAAATTCTGAACGTGTAGGGTCAAACGTTGTAACTGATAGGCCTAGTTCAATATCGTGTATACGCTCTAGCATTCTTTGTAGATCGATTATTGTTGAAAATAAATCGCAGCATAGACAAGAGTTTCATCATTTGTAGGCCTACGTGAAGCGTTCTTCACGAACTTGAGAGGCCGTAGAAACTCGACAAAACACTAAACAAGAAACTAGAACAGAAACTGCTCGATTGCATCACTACCACCGGGTGAAACGTTTTTCAAATGTCGGTAGCATTTTTAACATTATTAGGTCGATGACTCGATGTTAAACTTATATAGGTCCTAAAGTGCTAACTTTTATATTGAACTTATTTAGCACATAAATACGTGAAACAATGGTTTGTTGTTAATAATAGGCTTATACTTTTAGTAAGAATAATATAAATTTCAACATTAATTGCTTCAACTGGAAATGATGAAAAATTAAAAGTGATGCAATGGAGCGTCACTGTCCGAAAACAATTTTGGCTTCGGGTTAAGAGTGTAGGCCTACTAATTAAGACCTCTGCTCTTCGCTATGCAGACTCACGTATCTGCACCAGTGGCCGTAGATCTGGATGGCTGACCCGCCATGGTTTGCAGTTTCTGATGCTTAAGTTACGGGCGTTACTGAAGCCATAAAATTATATACATGTTTGTTATGTCGATGGTTGATAGTGATTGAACGTACCCCGTGAACTGAGATAGTAGTCCTCTCTTTCTCTCGATCTATCTGATCAATCGACGGACACAAAAGAAGCGCATCTGAGGCGATGCAGCCGCCTATAAAGCACAGATAGGCCTATGAGAAGCACTTGATGTCAATCGGACTTGGACACATGATTTGTAGATCAAGGACGTCGTCTGCAATCTCTGCAATATGTGACGGTGCTTGGCCTATTTCTTTTGTCCCAGTACCAACGCAGATCAGCTTCTCCGGTGGTCCGCGGGTGAAGTAGTATGATGCAGGCACAATAAACGCACGATACAACGTGCAAGCGTATAAGAGAGGGAACACACACGTACTAGGACGCAGACATGCACGCGCTCACCTGCGAAGGACACGTGTTGATGTCGGCGTAAACAGGTCAAGACATACCAATACAGACAAACAGACGGACGGACGGACGGACGGACGGACGGACGGACTGACTGGCGGACAAACGCAGATAGGGACTACAGCTATTGTTTTGGTTTTCGTAATCAATGGTTCGATGGTCATATGGTCAAACTAATGTTCACCCGCAAGAGAGAGAGACAGACAGACAGACAGACAGACAGACAGAGACGGATAGAGAGACACAGAGAGAGACAGACAGAGACAGAGACAGAGACAGAGAGACAGAGACAGAGACAGACAGAGACAGACAAAGACAGACAAAGACAGAGACAGAGACAGAGGCAGAGGCAGAGGCAGAGGCAGAGACAGAGAAAGAGACAGAGACAGAGGCACAGGCACAGGCACAGACACAGACAGACAGACAGACAGAGAGACAGAAAGAGACAGACAGACAGACAGACAGATACACAGACATACGGGCAGACAGACAGAAAAAGAAACAGAACAGAGAGAGAGACACCGAAAGCTAGAGAGAGTTAGAAAGAGTGACTGAGAAAGAGAAAGAGACACAGATGCTGACTATTGTCACATATTATGCGCAGATGACATTGTGATTGACACTGGCTGTATGGCTGGATTACGGAACATCGAGGGAGTGGGAAGGGCAGTTTGAAACGCCATTACACGGCTGAAACACTCTTGTCCAATAATTATTATGGATGTCGAATTGTTAGAGTGCTTTCCGCAGTGTTTTAGTCGTCGAGGGTGTTGTGGAGTTAGGGGTCAGGTCTTTACCCTCTATCGCCAGCTCTTTCGTGACATCAGTGGTCCGCATTTTATAGCATGGAATGTAGAGAAATATGCTATTTCTTGGCTTAAGGCAGGTGGTCATGGTGCTCTTGACAAAATAACTGAACTACCACCGAGAAGAAGTTACAAAATATAGTTCAACATTGTGTTTTAAAGCTAAAAATTATGTAATAGTTCTGCAGATTGCTTCCTTCTTTTCCATACACTTTCTTATAAGATATGCGATCCTTTTAATTCTTATTTGTTGTGGAAATAAAATCTAAAATGTCTCAGGGTCATCAGTTGTTTCGTGTGCAATTGTTATACTAACCACTTTAGGTTTTGAACCTGCGTTCGCGACCTCGCGTATAGACATACTTTGGTAATCTGTAAAATTGTCGACCCGGCCCAGCTCCTTTTGACAACTAAGACACTGGCTTTCCGAATCGGTGCTTCAGTTGGATGAACCTTGTAGGCCTATTGCAAGCCTGTGTTCGTTATGGATGCATTAGGCTACTTTTTACCTCGTCAAGTACATGTATTAGGACTTTAATTAGGGCCTATTGCACTTTCGACCTGCATTAAGCTATGGGTTTATTTATGGACCTAATTATCGAGGTTCGTATAGGCCCTACATGTATATATAGGCTATAGGCTACGTTCCCCCAAAGATGCATGCAGAAATATTATTCAAATTGCAAAGGGAACGAAGTAGGCTGCAGAACCGTACTCTATGATACGGCAGCCTATGGGGTCATCCATTAATTATGTCAACAAAATAGGGGAGAGGGGTTTGGAAAAGTTTGACAGTAACTGTTGACAAGGGAGGAGGGAGGGGTTCGGTACAATTTGACGTCAACAAATTTTTTTCCAATCAATCAACACAGACCCTTCAAAATGGTAGCGAAAACATTAAGCAAATGCTAAAATGTATAAAGTGCTTAATGTTTAATACTACTAAAAAGCTGATAATAAACTAAACGCATATATTTTGAAATTCGAGATTGCATTTTTTAGTGTAGGCCTACATTTAAAAAAATGATTCTACATGTATTGAGCCATTGTGTTTTTTTTTTTGTAGGGGGGTCTGGGATTGTTGACATAATTTTTAGGGGTCCGTCAATGTTTGACAGTTGTTGACAAGGGGAGGGGGTCAAAAATTGCCTAAAATTTATTGACATAATTAGTGGACGACCCCTAGGCCTATATGCCTATATTTGACTCACCGATTTACGGTACTGTGGCTATAGGTTCGGGGCTGGATTCGTAAAGAAATTTCGCGTTTCCTGACAATATTCTAAAATAAAAGTGTCTCAGTTTTGGATAACCTTTTTAATCTGTCTTATTGTTTGGGTTTTTTCAGTTGCCATGGCAAGAATATTTGAAATATCCTTTTTACAGTTTCAATAATACAAGCTAGGTGATCGTTCGGTCTCCATTTGTAGTCCTATAATTTTTGACGTTTTCCCGTTGTTTCTGTGGTCTTTTAGTTCCCAGTATTATCAAGGGGTTTTTAAACACGTTTAACTTCGCAGATATGCCCCTAACAAGGCAACCCTCAGTCCCTCACCCTCTGCTAAGCAGTTGAGAAGGGATGAACGAAACGGCAGGGGCGCAACCAGAAATTTTTTATCGGGGGTGCTCAGATTTAAAGCGCTGAAGGCGCGACGCTGTGAGTGCTGAAGGCACGAAGCCAATAACGTCTGGGGAGCGTCGTAAGCTCCCCCAGCGGGGTCTGGGAAGCCAACGCATTTTTTAGCAGTTGATATAAAATGGAGCACGTTTTTGGCCCTTGTTTGCTAGCTGTTTCTGACCGACAAAGTCATGAAAACTTCGAGAAGAATTTGTTTTTCCAGATTCCCAGACTAACAGCGTAACAAATTCAGAGTTATTTTAAAAGAAACAGCATATAGGCTACTGCAGCACTGGCTGAATTTTTTTTATAACGAAACAATTCATTTAGTTCAAATTAGGCTAACAATCTTCGGAGGATCGATCAGAACGCAACCAGGCCTGTAACTTTGGTGTCTATAGTTGTCTCTCAACAGTTTCAGGGTCTTGCTGGTGAAGTACGCAAAACTCGCGAAGTTCTACCATCATTTCTACATTTTGAAGAGTCAAAAGAGCACCGAAGGCTGGGTTGTTGAAAAGACCTGCCAGTTGTTCTTTGAAAGTCAAGAATTTCCAAGTACTCGTAAAGTTGAAGATTTGGATTATTGTGGTCCCTGGCAGACCAAATTGGCATAACATGCATAGTTACCGACTCATTTAAATCATTTGGCAGACAGTGTTTGCGTTTTTGCTCTAGATTAACTTTCAATATCATCAGTGCTTACAACTCCTGAAAGGGCAGGAAATGAAGACAAAGTTTTTGTGTTGGCAATTTCTTGTATTCGTCTTCCAAGCAAAGTTTATCCATATGGGATGTGAACAGATTCAGTTGTCTATGAGCATCCACAAGATTGAGATCAGGACTCTGAAGTGCCTGACTCAGTTTTGAAATTGGGCAGAGAATGGCATGCACAACTGCATTTTGTGCTTGAATCTGTAGTTTCATCCATTATTACACTAAATGACTAAAAGGTTTGTTTATCGAATGATGGTCTGGAGCATTTCGTCGATGACTCAGTCATTTGTATGAAATCATTTTGAATTTTCAACGTCATATATGTTGCATTTTTGGACAAGCCGACATGAATTTGTCAAGATCTGGCATAAACTCTCTAAAAGTGTGCAGAGAATTTTGAAAATTTCCGTCAGCTTCTGTTTGTCCGCGAACCCTGCAGTTTTATTTTTGAAGAGTTCGCTCATTGGTTAACTGGTTTCCTAGTTAACTGTAGTATTTCTTGCATTCCAACCCCCCTATAAAGAAAAACTCATCGGATTTGGACAAATTGTGTGGGTCACCTTTTTAACCCTGGGGGTGCTCAAGCACCCCCCAGCACCCCCTGGTTGCGCCACTGCGTAACGGCGTCAATTAAAGCATATAGGCCTACTATTGCAAAGTTAACTATAGTGTGTTTGCTACACGCTGCGACCAGATTACTCGCATCTATATAATAGCCTGCCTATGAGTTTGTCATCCATGTCCGTTTTCTTGCTGCCAGCCCTTATACTAGCTATAGTGTACGTGTAACCTATAGGGCATGTCCCTCCCTATTGGTCCATTATCATCGGTCACCTAACCGAGAACTATTTCGATAGGTAGGCCTATGTCTATTCCACTCGAACATTCGCACAGCTCATTAGGATTCGTAACCTAGTATCTAGTCAAGCGAAATAACCCGTGACCTATTTCAGTTCACTATATAGCCTATGGCTGTTCGATCTGCATGGCAGAATTAATGTAGATCGAACTGACTAACCTGCGTGGCCACCCGCATTCGTGGCCTTGATGATTTCAGACCACACATAATGGACACTTTACAATTATAGTCTGTATAATCTTTGCAAAGAGATATCTATATTTTTATCCTGATAGAGACCTAGCTATGAATGCAGGTACAGACAAGCATATAGGATAGCTAGCCTATTGTTCTGCTTGGCAGGAAATTAATGACGACAGCTATTGTTATTAGCCTAATCGCGATAGACTCAAGTTCTATGACCTGATTAAATGAGTCGGCTAGCTTAAATCTTTAGTACACAAAACTTAGCTATTCTCGGTACTTCCGAATGAAATAGGTCACGGGTTATTTCCCTCGATTAAATTAGGCTACAGGTTGCTACTACTAAACGTATTTCGGCTGGCCTATAGGATCGATTGAGTGGTCTTTAATCTCCTAATTGGGCTATTGAACCTCTCAGACCACAGGCACTGTGGTCTGAACCTGAACTGTGGTCTGAACATTTGAACCTAAAACACGCCAGGCTCAGATTACAAACTTACGATAGGCCTAAGGCCAAGGCGAACATACAGACGTGACGCTTTGAAAATGCCACAGAGGTCACGAGCTGTCAAGTAAATAAGTAAGCAATGAATCGCGCCCGTCATTACACTCAGTACTGTAGGCCTATTAGGCCCATAGGTCTAGTAGCCTAATTACTGCTTTACTCGGGAAAGTAAGCTGTAATCTTTACTCGAGAAAGTAAGCTGTATACAGGCTTTAGGCTACTATACTGCAGTGATGTAGTACTCGAGTCCGGCCTAGGACTCGAGTCCGACTCGAGTCCGATTTTTTGTGGACTCGGACTCGGACTCGGACTCGGCTTGTCACGACTCGGACTTGGACTCGGACTCGAAGGCCCTGGACTCGAATTTGACTCGGTGACTCGGTTTCCGAGTCACAATTTTGTCTCACGATTGTATACTTCCTTACTTACGAGTCCAAAATAGGTATTCTAAACTAAAGAACGCATTAGATATCAAAGAGCTCGCCGTAGGTGGAGGGTTCGCCTTTAAAAGGCATCTGGTGATCATACCCCACCCTGCCAGAGACGATCTTTTTCGGCTCCTGCACTCATCGGAGTTAATGAGTGTATCAGACGCCCCCAAGCGGCCCGCTGGAAATTCTTCACCGCGATACCCCCCATCCAAGTAATGGCTAGGCAGAATAAAGCGCCCGAAGATCAAGGCCCATCGAAGGGAGATTTGACCCGTTTATAGCGCTTCTGACCTAACG